>ML376368.1:2414-27585 GCA_005239525.1 Nicotiana knightiana | reverse complement strand
CGCATAAAATGTAAGGTATATCACATGTTAAACTATGCAATTTAGTCTCGCATCAGTGATGTCATGACATACCTATTTATTATGATGAAAGTGAGAGTAAAATCACGAAGGGTGATGCCATGCAGTTATTATTGACTCACCTTGAGGTTGAGAGTAAAAGCACGAAGGGTGATGTCGTGTCGATATTATTGTTTCATAGTGAGGTTTAGAGTAAAAGCACGAAGGATGATGTCGTGCAATTTTGTTCATTATGTTTATTCATTTTGCTTGTTAAAGGCTTATTTATTGTTTCTTGTTATCATTCCCTGTAGTATTTATCGCATCTTGTATCCCCTTTCGCATGTCCCCTCCCAAAATTCACATGTTTAGCTTTTATTTGTTATTGTGTTGTACGTATATTGTTACCTGCATAGGTTTATTTTACGTGGGTGTCTCTTCATAGCCTCGTCACTACCTCGTTGAGGTTAGGCTCGACACTTACGGAGTAAATTGGGTCGGTTGTACTCATACTACACTCTGCACTTCTTGTGCAGATTTGGGTACTGGTCTCAGCTGTTCGTGAGGCGTTTCAGCTCGGATTTGCTTTTGGAGACTCGAGGTAGTTCTGCTGGCGGTACGAAGACCTTGAAGTCCCCTTCCATTTCCCCTATTTTATTGTTCTCTTCATTCAAGATAGTTGTATTTATTTCAAACCCTATTTGTAGAGACTCTAGAAGCTCGTGAATTGTGACTCCAGATCCGGGTTGTACTTAGATATTAATGATGTTTATGTTATTTCGCACTCAGTATTAATTTCAGTTTGATTTAGTTGTTTTTACTTATAGTAATTTATTAAAATTGGCTTAAATATCCTATAATGTTGGCTTGCCTAACAAGTGAAATGTTATGCGCCATCACAGTCCCGAAGTTGGGAATTCTGGGTCATGACAAGTTGGTATCAGAGCACTAGGTTGCTTAGGTCTCCCGTGTCATGAGCAGGCTTAGTAGAGTCTGGAGGATCGGTACAGAGACGTCTGTACTTATCTTCCAGAGGCTATGAAGTTTAGGATCAAATTTCACTTCTATTTTTCTCTATCGTGTGATTTTATATCATTGCTGATTAAACTCTTCTATTCTTGTCCTCCCGCAGATGTCGAGAACACGTGCTATGTCTTCAGCTGGACAGCAGCCGAAGCCCCCAGTTGCAGCTCCTACTAGGGACAGAGGTTGAGGCCGTGGTCACGCCAGAGGTCGAGGCATAGGCAGAGCTCATCCTAGAGCTCGAGCAGCACCACCAGCAGTGGAGCCTCGGGTGGATTTTGATGAGTAGGTTCTAGCTCATACTGTATCTGTTGGACGAGCTCAGGTCCTAGAGGGGTTCATCGCCACCCTAGTGCTTCAGGACGCTCTAGTCCGTTTTGTGGGCCTTATGGAGAGTGTTGCCCAGGCCGGTAAATTTCCTATGGCACCAGTCGTCTCTTAGGCTGGGGGAGAACCACAGACTCCCATTACTCACACTACGGAGTAGATGGCTCCCCGGTATCAGACTCCAGCAGCCCCGCCAGTTGGGGTAGTTCAGTCGGTTATTGCGGCACAGGTCGGTGATGGACCCGCCATGTCTTCTGAGGCTTTATGGAGATTGGACAAGTTTACTAAGCTCTTTCTAGTTCACTTCAGTGGTGCACCTTCAGAAAACCCACAGGATTATCTTGATAGTTGCCACAAGGTGCTATGGAAGATGGGTATAGTTGAGACCAATGGGGTCGATTTTGTTGTATTTCAAATGACTGGTTCTGCCAAGAAATGGTGGAGGGACTACGTGTTGACCAGACCAGCTGGGTATCCTACTCTTACTTGGGACCAGTTCTCTCAACTCTTCCTAGAGAAGTTCCTCCCTATCATATTGAGAGGGGATTATCGTCGACAGTTCGAGCGACTTCAGTAGGGCAATATGACTGTTACTCAGTATGAGACCCGTTTTGTGGATCTAGCACGTAATGCTCTTCTTTTGCTTCCTACTGAGAGGGAGAGGGTGAGAAGGTTTATAGATGGACTCGCTCACCCTATCAAGCTTCATATGGCCACGGAGACTGGGGGTGAGATATCTTTTCAGGCGGCTGCCAATGTTGCCAGGTGGATCGAGGTGGTTCTTGCATAGAAGAGAGGGCAGGGGTCTGATAAGAGGCCTTGCTATTCTAGTGGTTTCAGTGGCGCCTCATTTGGAGATAGGGGTACTTTTTGTAGAGTTCATCCTCCCTGGCCGTTTGATTTAGCATTCCAGGCATCTCACAGTGCTTCGAGTGGTCGCGGCCCTTATATGTCTCATCCCGATCAGCTAGCCTACAGTGCACCACCAGCTCCTATGAGTGCACCTCCGCTCCAGAGTTTTTAGGGTGGTTACTCAGGTCGATAGGGTTAGTTTCAGGGTTAGTCGCCATAGCAGTCGAGGTCCTGTTACACTTGTGGTGACCCAAGGCATATTGCTAGGTTTTGCCCTCGGGCACCGGGCAGCTCACAGTAGCAAGGTTCTTGTGCCATGGTTCTGGCAGCGGTTGCTACACCGCATGCTCAACCAACCAGAGGCAGGGGTCAGGCAGCCAGAGGTAGAGGTAACACTGTTAGAGGTGGATGTCAGGTCATTAGAGGTGGAGTCCAGCTAGTTAGAGGTCGTCTCAGGGACGTGGTTCAGAGTGGTACGGCCCAGCCCCAATGTTATGCTTTCCCAACCAGGCCTGAGACTGATTCATCTGACGCTGTTATCATAGGTATTGTTTCAGTTTGATAGGGATGCTTTAGTTCTATTTGATCCGGACTCTACTTATTCCTATGGTTCATCCTATTTTTCTTTTTATCTAGTTGTGCCTCGTAATTATTTGAGTGCTCATGTGTATGTGTCCACACTTGTGGGAGAATCTATTATTGTAGATCGTTTCTATAGTTCATGTGAGGTCGCCATTGGGAGTCTCGAGACTAGCGTAGATCTTCTACTTCTCGATATGGTTGATTTTGATGTCATCTTGGGCATGGATTGGTTTTCACCTTATCATGCAATATTGGATTGTCACGCCAAGATGGTGACCTTAGTTTTGCCGGGGTTGCCTCGATTAGAGTGGAGAGAGACTCCTGGCCATTCTACCAGTAAGGTTATCTCATATGTGAAGGCTTGGTATATGGTCGAGAAGGGGTGTCTTACTTATTTGACTTATGTCCACAATTCTAGTGCGGAGGTTCCTTCCATGGATTCAGTACCAGTTGTTTGTGAGTTTTCAGAGGTGTTTTTTTCAGATCTGTCGGGGATGCCACCCGACAGAGATATTGACTTCTGTATTGATTTGGCTCCAGGCACTCAGCTCATTTCCATTACGCCATACCGTATGGCCCCGCCAGAGTTGAAATAATTAAAGGAGAAATTGTAAGATTTACTTTATAAGGGATTCATTAGGCCTAGTGTCTCGCCCTGGGGTGCGCCTGTGTTGTTTGTGAAGAAGAAGGATGGATCGATAAGGATGTGCATAGATTACCGACAGTTGAACAAAGTCACCATCAAGAACAAATATCCATTGCCGAGGATTGATGACTTATTTGATCAGCCTCACGGTGCCAAGGTGTTTTCAAAGATTGATTTGAGGTTTGGCTACCATCAGTTGAGGATTAGGGCATCTGATGTCCCTAAGATAGCTTTTCGGACTCGGTACTGGTATTATGAGTTCTTAATTATGTCCTTTGGGTTGACGAATGCCCCATCAGCATTTATGGATTTCATGAACCAGGTGTTCAAGCCCTATATGGATTCCTTTATGATTGTGTTTATTGATGATATCTTGATCTACTCTCGCAGTCGAGATAAGCACGAGCAGCATCTTCGGATTTTCCTTCAGACTCTGAGGGATATCAAGCTATATGCCAAGTTTTTTAAGTGCGAGTTTTGGTTGGACTCAGTCTCTTTCTTGGGGAACGTATTATCGGCAGAGGGCATTCAGGTGGGTCCTAAGAAGATTGAGGCATTTCAAAACTAGCCTAGACCCACTTCAGCTACGGAGATCCGGAGTTTCTTGGGTTTGGCGGATTATTACTGTCGATTTGTGGAGGGGTTCTCATCTATAGCAGCCCCATTGATCAGGTTGACCCAGAAGAGTGCCCCGTTCAGATGGTCAGACGAGTGTGAAGCGAGCTTTCAGAAGCTCAAGACTGCTTTGACTACAGCGCCGATTTTGGTGTTTCCCTCAAGTTTAGGATCTTATACGGTATATTGTTATGCATCCCGTGTTGGGCTCGGTGCAGTATTGATGCAGGATGGCAGAGCAATTTCATATGCATCACGGCAGTTGAAGGTTCATGAGAAGAATTAATTTGTCCATGACTTGGAGCTGGAAATCATTGTTCATGCGCTGAAGATTTGTGGGAACTATCTTTATGGTGTGTCGTGCAAAGTTTTCACGGATCATCATAGCCTTCAGTATTTGTTCAGACAAAAGGATCTCAATTTGAGGCAAATGAGGTGGTTGGATCTATTGAAAGACTATGATATCACCATCTTGTATCATCCCAGGAAGGCCAATGTGGTGGTCGATGCCTTGAGTAGAAAGGCAGCGAGTATGGGCAGCCTTGCCTACATTCTAGTCTGTGAGAGACCGCTTGCATCAGATATTCAAGTTTTGGCCAATTAGTTCGTGAGGTTGGATGTTTCAGAGCCCAGTCTTGTTCTAGCTTGTACAGTCGCTCAGTCTTCCTTGTTTGAGCGTATCAGGGAGCGGCAGTATGATGACCCCCATTTTCTTGTCCTTAGAGACCCAGTGTGGCATGGTTGTGCCAAGTATGTTATTGTTGGAGATGATGGAATTTTGAGGATGCAGGGTCATATTTGTGTTCCCAATGTATATGGAATTCGTGAGTTGATCCTTGAGGATGTCACGCCCCAAACCTAAAGAGGTGTGGCTGGCACCCGGTGCCATACTCGGCCCGAGCATACCATTCTGTAATTGTGAACTCTGGAAGGGTAACCCTCAAGTTAGGCCGATGAGGCCATGTTCTGAATCATCTGAAAATAACGTCTACAACCAGCAATACCAAACCAAACATCTACATAGAGTTGGTAAAGCCACAATATTGATATAAAAAATGTGCAAGACTCGTCTACAAAGCTCTAGAGATAACTAAATTGTATCATGGTCGGGACAGGGCCTCGACC
Source organism: Nicotiana knightiana (assembly GCA_005239525.1). Taxonomy (NCBI): domain Eukaryota; kingdom Viridiplantae; phylum Streptophyta; class Magnoliopsida; order Solanales; family Solanaceae; genus Nicotiana; species Nicotiana knightiana. Next base: position 22,418 of record ML376368.1, on the reverse strand, counting down.
TACCCATAAAACCTATATATATATAAAATAGACTCCAAGGTATAGACCTCGTAACTCCGAGGAAGTGGAGCTTACCAACCAAGCTGATGTTTGACTTTGTCTATTGGGAAGGTCTATCCAGTTGCCTATCAGGACCTGCAGGCATGAAATGCAGCGTCCCTAGCAAAAGGGACGTCAGTACGAAATAATGTACCGAGTATGTAAGGTAACATAATAACTGAAAGCTGAAACTTAACTAATAATATAAGAACTGAAAGTACCTGGGAATCAAATATAATTGAAGATATGCTTACCTGTTGATACCGACTCATCTATCTCAATATAGTAAGTAAAATAGCTTCCCGACCCTATAAGGCTCGGTATGAGTAACTGCTCTACCGTAGTAGGCTCGCTCATAGGTGCTTGGCCATACTAGACTCTGTATCTCGGCCATTCTGGGTTCACTTATAGGCACTCGGCCATAGTAGGCTCGGTATATAACTTACCATCTGATCAGAGGTCGCCCAATAGGGGCCTGCCCACCGATGATAGCTCGGTGGTGGTGAAAATACTGTAATTCTGTATATATATAGACTCTCTACTCTCCTGACTGAAAGAAGACAATAATTAACTGAATATAAAGTCTCGATAAGGGAGAATACTGTAGCTTATGAGACTAGGATAATGTACATAAATTCAAGAATACGAACTTCTCTTTATGCCTTGTTATAAAACGCATGTAGTTACAGGATCATGCCAAAATAAAGGAATAATTTATCCTTAACATACCTTAACTCCGTTGAGTCCTTAATACCTTCCAAGCAATTATTCAAACAACTCAACTCAATCTACCACAGATTAAGGAGATTCAAAATCAGTGCTGAGTAAAGGCTAAGTCCACAACTTAAACTAGTAGCTCGTTTACGTAAATTTGGGCAGCATCTCCCTTGTAACAAGGCTCTCCTCCACTAAGATATACCAACAACAACAAGAACACAACAATAACAACATGTATGCATCATTTTCCAACCTTATCTCCATCACAATATACCACAAAACAGCCCACACACCCTAATCACTTCATACATAAAACGACAACCAAAGTAGTGTCAAACAACATAAAAAATGTAACGACGAACGAAATTCCATTATTATGTGATGATTATCCACACCTTTTCTCCTCCAGAACTCCATAAAAAATCAGCACAAGAGGCCAACATGAGTGGACTACAAAACAGTCCATTAAAAGTGAAATAAATTGAACTCACTGCTTCCGATCACGGTCCCGTGAGTTCTAACTATTAGGAAAAGAATTTATCAACCTTCCTGTACATTTAAAATATTAATAAAGAAATTTGGCATTTTCTTAACTATGAAGTACCTTCCAAAACTCAAACTACAAAGAAAAAGAGAGGCGATATAGTGATACTTATGTCGTAGGGATCGTTCTAATGTTACCGCTTCTTGATTCCATACTCTGGATATTAATATTATTTGGAACCCTTGTAGAGAGCTTAGGGTTAAGTTTTTGGGGGTTCTCAGCTCGTGTTATTTGAAAAATTAAGAGAAAGACGATTTAAAACCCTGTATATATCAATTTTTGAAAAGTCAAAAAGGTGCTAACTTGGCACCCTAGCATTGGTTCTTATTCCAACGGTTATATCTTTTTATCTAGATGACATATGAATGAATGTTTAAGAGCGTTAGAAATCCAAGACCTTCAATTTGGTATATAATATTTCCCAAAAATACCTCATATAACACATGAAATGTATTTCTCAAAAAGCATTCAGTGACACACCTACTTGTCACTTATCCAGACTGCGTAGTCTCGTGAAACTGCACATATCTCTCTACTCCGATATCATATCGATGAACGGTTTAATTCATTAGAAATTATACTCGTATACAGTCAATTTGATATGTGGATCATCCCGTAATTCCAAGTCCATTAGGAAAAATGCTCAGCTACATTTGACCTAATTTTCAGCATATTTATAAATGTAACTTGTGATGATCTTTGCCAACTTTTGTTCCAAAACTAGCTTGACTTCAAAACATAACACATGGATATCATAAGATAAAAATAACTCATAACATAACATCCTTATCATTTTGAGCGCCCTAGTCTCACCCCAAAAATACATGTTTTAACATACCCAACTTGTCGACTTTCAACGAAACTTATTTTCTTCAATTGGTTTAGCTTCTAAGCCTTCCGACCCTCTTGGTACTTTCAGCCCGTGATCTTAAATATTTGTAACCTCCAAGTTAATATGATTAACTTACTTTATGTACTTTCACAGATGATCTCATTTCATAGCTTACATCAATTGACTTACGATGTACTCTCATGTACGAAACTATGGGGTGTAACATCATTCCCCCCTTTGGAACATTCGTCCTCGAGTGTTGACTGATGCGCTTATCAGTCTCATAACTTGTAGCTTTTACAAATACATTAATATTGTTCTTGCCCTCTAGGCCATTGTTCTATGAATAAATACAAAGGCCATGGCATTCCCCCCTTTAGGCCTCTTTGTCACACCACAGCATGTGGTCGAAATTCTTCCAATCTTGTAATTGTTACGACCTTTTGTCATGCAGCCTGTACGACTTTTTCCTTTTATGTGTGCTTATGCGAATCTTTTTCCCGTTTTCCTCCAGCTTTTTGCCAATCTCTAGGCCTCACCTCGGGGACATATACAGAACTATGACAAGTTGTTCCTCCCGGTATATATAGGTGTACTGAATTTCTTCGCTCGGTACTTTGTAGAACTTACGACTGTTGCTATATTTTGTTTCTTAGCCTCAGTTATCTATCCTTATGAATTTATTACATATATGTAGGTCATACTATACCATAGCACTAACTTCAGTTTATTATTACCGAGGTTTGCTACGCAACTCCAAGTTACCCTCGCGCTGTTTATCCTATATGTATAAATCAAAGTCCTTTAGTTCTTCTTCATTACTGTCCATCTTAAGAATGACGGCCTAATCTCATCTCGTACTTTGGAACTTTTATCTGCCTACTATTGATTCACCTTAATGTTGATCTATAATCTACAACCGATAACTTGAAACCTCTTACGTAATACATTGTCCTTAGGGCTCACATCTTATTAAGGAACATCTGAAGTTATTTGCTTGATTCACCTAGGGACGATACAATACTTCATTAACCATATTTCATAGCATTCCAAGATACTTCAGGACTTGCGGCAGAATTATTAGTGGAGAAGGATGAAGAAGGACATAGTTGCTTATGTAGCTCGGTGTCTAAATTGTCAGCAAGTAAAGTGTGAGCATCAGAGACCTGGTGGTTTGCTTCAGAGGTTAGATATTCCTGAGTGGAAGTGGGAGAGTATCACTATGGATTTTGTTGTTGGACTCCCACAGACTCAGAGGAGGTTCGATGTGGTATGGGTTATTGTGGATAGGCTGACTAAGTCAGTGCATTTCATTCCTCTGGTCACCTCAAACTTTTGGAGAGCAGTATAGCGTGAGTTAGGCACGCAGGTTGAGTTGAGCATAACATTTATCCTCAGGCGAACGGACAGTCCGAGCACACTATTCAGATATTGGAGGATATGCCCCGCGCTTGTGTTATAGATTTTGATTGTTCGTGGGATCAGTTCTTTCCACTTACGGAGTTTGCCTACAACAACAGCTATCAGTTGAGCATTCAGATGGCTCCCTATGAAGCACTACACGGGAGGCGGTATCGATCGCCATTGGATGGTTCGAGTCGGGGGAGGCTTGATTGCTAGGTACAGATTTGGTACATGATGCCTTGGATAAGGTTAAGATTATTCAGGATCGACTTCGCACAGCTCAGTCCAGGCAGAAGAGTTATGCCAACCATCGAGTTCGTGATGTTGCATTCATAGTCGGGGAGAGAGTATTTCTTCATGTTTCACCCATGAAGGATGTGATGAGGTTCAGAAAGAAGGGCAAGTTGAGCCCTAGGTATATCAGACTCTTTCAGATTCTGGAGAGAGTGGGTGAGGTGGATTACAGGCTCATAATTCCACCTAGTTTATCAGCAGTTCATCCGTGTTCCATGTGTCCATGCTTCGGAAGTATCACGGTGATCCTTCCCATGTGTTAGATTTCAGATCAATCCAATTGGACAAGGATTTGACTTACGAGGAGGAGTCGGTGTCTATTCTAGCCCGGCAGGTTCGACAGCTGATGTATAAGAGTTATCCTTCAGTTTGAGTCTAGGTGAGAGGTCAGCCGATCGAGGCAGCTACTTGGGAGTCCGAGTCAGATATGTGAGTAGATATCCACACCTTTTCACCAGCCCAGGTACTTTTCTATGTTCGTTCGAGGACGAATGGTTGTTTTAGACGTGGAGAATGTGATGACCCGGTAGGTCATCTAGAGTTTTAAACCTTAAATCAATATTTCAAAGCCTCCAATATCTCATTTTATCCTTTCTCAATTTGCGTGCACAGTCCGGGTGCTTTTCCGAAAAGTTTTTATGTTAAAAATTGATAAAATATGAGATTTTTCCTTTAAAGTCTATTTGAGGTGACTTCGATTAATTTTTTGATCAAATAGACCCAGATCCGTGTTTTAACGGTCCCGTTGGGTCCGTATATTGATTTGGGACTTGGGCATATGCCCGGAATCAAATCCTGAGGTCCCTAGCTCGAGTTTTCGTATTTTGTTGAAAATTTGAAGTTTAAAGGCTTAATGACTTAGAAGGTTTGACTTTGTTGATACCGGATCCGTATTTTAGTTTCGGAATCCGGTATAGGTTCATTAGTATATTTATGACTCCTATGTCGAATTTGGTGAGAAACGGAGTTGGTTTGATGTGATTCAGACGTCCCGTTGTTAAAATAGCAATTCTAAAGTTTTCTTGAAATTTTCGTTTAATTTGGTGTTCGATCCGTAGTTCTAGGTGTTATTTTGGTGTTTTGATCACGCGAGCAAGTTCGTTTGAGGTTTTGGACTTGTGTGCATATATGGTTTGGAGCCCCAAAGACCCGAGTGAGTTTCGAATAGCCTACGGACCATTTGAACTTAGAAAAGTCTGATTTTTGAGCTTCAGCTGTCATCTGGTGTGTTGTTCTTCACGATCGTGAAGGGGAATCTGGGACTGGGGAGGTTTTTTCCTATGCGAACGCGAGACCTTGGTCGTGAACGTGGAGCATTGGGGGTTTTCTCTACGCGAACGCGACCAGTCACACATGAACGCGTAGCATTAGATAGGTTGGGCAGGGGGAGTTGAGGTAACTCTACGCGAACGTGAACCCAGTCTCGCGAACGCGGAGGTGAGGCGGGATAGACCTTCACGAACGCGTGAAGTTACTCCTCGATCGCATAAGCCATTTAGGTCATGCTCTTCGCGAACGTGTCAGGTTTCACGGGAACGCGATGAACACCTGACGTTAGTGATTTAAAACAGTTCCAAAACGGGATTTCTCCCATTTTTCATAAACCTTCATTTGAGCTCGGCCTAAAGGCGATTTTGAATAGAAAACTCAACATCAATTCATAGGTTTGTAAACTTTAACTCATTTTCTTCCACTTCTATCATCACCTATTAATTTTTAGTCCTAATTTTTGTTCTTCCAGGGTAGAAAACTAAGGATTTAGGAAGAAAGGGGGGGGGGTTTAATAAATTAGGGATTTAGACTTCAAATTGAGATCAGGTTCCGAACCAAATTGCATAATCGAGCTCGGGGGTGAATGTGTAAATAGATTTTGGTCCGAACATCGGGTTTTGACCAAGCGGGCCCGGGGTCAATTTTTGACTTTTTGGGAGAAAATTTGAAAATTCTAAATTTATGCATTGTAATTGATTCCTTTAGCAATATTTGATATTATTGAGTCAATTGTGGTTAGGTACGAGTATTTTGGAGGCGGATTCTAGGGAAAAGGCCCCGGTAGAGCTTTGAGTTGGTCTTTGGAGTGAGGTAAGTGTCGTGGTTAACCTTGACTTGAGGGATTAGGACTTGTTTGCCTATTTTCAACATGTTTAGATGTTTGGTACAACGTATATGTGAGGTGACGAGTACCTATGTGTTGTTTTTGGGTCAAAGCATGCGGTGGAACTTGTTTTCTTGCAATTTATTTCTTTCTTTGATCATGATATCCATGCTTAGACTAGTTAATTACTAAATTGATCGTTCTTTTCGCATGTATGAGCTATTTGAGATAATTGAATATTGTTTTCCGAAGTTGAGGTTGGTATTGTGGAAACATTGTTGATGTGAGGCGTGTTCTTGCTTATTCTGTCTCCTTTTTGTTTATACTCACCGTTATATAGTAAGGGAGAGTGTTAATGCACGAAGGGTGATGTCGTGCCATATGAGAGTGTTAATGCATGAAGGGTGATGTCGTGCCGTACCTATTGATTATGATGAAAGTGAGAGAGTAAAATCACGAAGGGTGATGCCGTGCAGTTATTATTGTTTCACAGTGAGGTTGAGAGTAAAAGCACGAAGGGTGATGTCGTGTCGATATTATTGTTTCCTAGTGAGGTTGAGAGTAAAAGCACGAAGGGTGATGCCGTGCAATTTTGTTCATTATGTTTATTAATTTTGCTGGTTAAAGGCTTATTGACTGTTTCTTGTTATCATTATCTGTAGTATTTATCGTATCTTGTACCCCTTTCGCATGTCCCCCCCCCCCCCCCCCCCCCCCCCCGAAAAAAATTCACATGTTTAGCTTTTATTTATTATTGTATTGTGCGTATATTGTTATCTGCACAGGTTTATTTTAAGTGGGTGTCTTGTCATAGCCTCATCACCACCTCGTCGAGGTTAGGCTCGACACTTATGGAGTACATTATGTCGGTCATACTCATACTACACTCTGCACTTCTTGTGCAGAGTTTGGTACTGCTCCCAGCTGTCCCTGAGGCATTTCAGCTCGGATTTGCTTTTGGAGACTCGAGGTAGTTCTGTTGGCTTCCGCAGACCTTGAAGCCCCCTTCCATTTCCCCTATTTTATTGTTCTTTTAGTTCAAGACAGTTGTATTTATTTCAAACCTTGTTTGTAGAGACTTTGGAAGCTCGTGAATTGTGACTCCAGATCTGGGTTGTACTTAGATATTAATGATGTTTATGTTATTTCGCACTCAGTATTAATTTAAGTTCGATTTAGTTGTTTTTACTTATAGTAATTGATTAAATTGGTTTAAAGATTCTCTAATGTTAGTTTGCCTAGCAAGTGAAATGTTAGGCGTCATCACGGTCCCAAAGATGGAAATTTCGGGTCGTGACATTAAATATTTTTTTCAGTTACTAGTTTCTATGTACGTGTCTCGCATCTATATCTCACGCTAGTAAAAAAATATTTTTTTCCTCCAACTTAATATTTAAAAAAGAACTTTTATTTAATTTTACACACTATACATTTTCTACATCTTTTTCAGAAAATTATATTTTCTACGCCATGTCTCAAAATATTCTCTGTCAACCAAGCGATGACTTTTGAACGATAACATCACTTAGTACATAAGTAAATAACATGTAGAAAGTGCTGGAAGAAGAACATAAAATAATAATTTATCTAAAATATATTTGATAGCATTGACTTTCAAAGATCCAAAAGATTCTAAAACATAGAACTCACGAAGAAGATAACACAAGGGTAAACAATACAAATTATAAAGTTAAGAACATTATGAAAGAAACCAAGAACATACGGACTAACTCTAAGAGATGATCAGTTTCAATTTGGTTAGGTATATAAATACATGCACGACGATATTTGTTTTCTTTGCCAGGTCAAAGCTAGCCTTCGATTTACGGGTTAGAAGAACTAACTAATTAATTTTGACTCAAATTTTATATTTATATTAAAAGAATTCACATAATATGTATAAATAATTCATTCAAAACTCAATAAATTATCTTTTCTAAAATCTAAAAACCATAAACTCAAAATTCTACTGTCTTTGCTGCATATGAGCACATTTGTATATTAAGATAGTAATATATAGTACAGCGAAGTTTTATAATCATGCCTAAACATACATCAATAAATAATGTAAATTTAAGTAAAGAAAACAATAAAAAAAAAATATTTACATGCCTCACACGTAACGCTCTAGACATGAGACGAGAAAGATGAGAAAACAAAAGTCATATTTTGATATGAAATAATACTGTAGATATTAGGAGTGTATAACAATACGCGGCTAATTAACAGTTCACGCAAGATAGGCGAATACTTGTAAGGAGAAAAATATTGATAATTTCATGAAAGTTAGATATTTTAAAGATGCTAGTTTGTATATTTACCTGACCTCTATGATGATTTTCTTCCTTTAACTTCAATGTAATTGATCGATATGTTTCATCCTAAGCTCGTTTAATTTGAATAGTATCTCGATCATAGAGAGATGCATTATTATCTCTAGGAAATTGTTGATGGGATATTTTTCTTTCTTTAACTTCAGTGCATCTTTTTGTGCCAAACTACTCTAAGAGATGCAGATTTGTTGTCGTTTGCAATTACTGTTTTCAACAAAGTCTTTTATTTCTACTAAAAGTTTGATTGCATATGAATTTTTATTTCCAAAAATATCTTAACAGGGGACATAAGCGAGCAAATTTGCATTTTCTTTCAACTTGGTTTGCTAACCATGTGTCTTGTTTGTTTTTGACTTCATAAAGAGATTATATTGTACATAGTAAAATTTATACAACCTTTCAAACTGTTACCGCTAGTCTACCAAACGTAGAAAATATTGCACAAATCATCTCGGCCTGATGGCTTCCAGCGTAATGTGCACCATTTTTTCAAAAAAAAAAAAAGGTCATGATTAGCATAGGATATTTCCTTAGCTTAGTAAAAAATAATGCCAAATCATTTATATTATTTCATTCTATAAGTAGGTAAAATGAAATAAAACAATAAAAAGAAAGAATGTTGCAGAGAAAACTAGAAAGAGAAAATTCTTATTGAGATGGGATGAATTACAATGAGATTGAACCCATCTATTTATAGGGAAAGAGTGACTTGGCCACCAAGTAATAATCCCTCAAATTTCTGTAAAATATAGATATTCACCTTAAATATAATTCTATTTATAACACTCCCTCTTGAATATCTAATCAACAGATGATGTGTCTCGTTAAAACCTTAACTAAAATAAACCCCAATGGGAAGAAAATTCTAGAGAATGAAAAAGAGTACACATGTTTAGAAATACACCTTTTGGTTGCCTCGTTAAAAGCCTTGCAAGGAAAACCTAGTGGGACAAAACCTTGTAAGGCAAAAAGAGTACAGCGCGTATTAACTCCCTTTGATGAGAGAATCAATCCACATCCTTGAGCCTTCGCATCCTAATCTTGTACACTAATTTCTTGAAGGTTGATGTCGGTAGAGATTTGGTGAACAAATCAACCATATTATCACTTGAATGAATTTGTTGCACATTGATTTCACCATTCTTTTGATGATTATGTGTGAAAAATAACTTGGGTGAAATGTGCTTTGTCCTATTTTCTTTTATGAATCCTCCCATTCAATTGGGATACGCATGCATTGTCTTCATACAAAATCGTAGGTAGTTTGTAACACTTCAAACCATATTTGTTTCGAATAAGATGTATTATAGACCTCAACCATACACATTCTCGACTTGTTTCATGAATAGCAATTATCTCAGCATGATTTGATGAAATAGCCACGATTGATTACTTAGTTGATCGCCAAGATATGCAGTGCCTCCACATGTAAACGCATAGCCTGTTTGAGATCGAGCCTTCTGTGGATCAGATAAATACCCAGCATCGGCATAACCAACAAGATTGGACTGAAATTATTGCCATATAATAAGCCATATCCGTAGTCTGTCACGACCCAAAATCCAACTAGTCATGATGGCACCTAGCTCAACCCGCTAGGTAAGCCAATTAACAACTATCCAATTCCAATGAAATTTAATAAGACAATTAAGTGAAAGAAAATATCTGAATCTTATACATTCTCCAAGGACTGGTAGTACAAATCATGAGCTTCTAATATTAGAATTTACAAAGCTGGTATGAAATAAATAAATCATCTGTCTGAAATGTACATAAACAGATTTTTTTATAAACCTAAGGTTGTCATAAACAAGAAGCAACTGCAATCGGAACGCAGGTATGTCTTCAAATCCAGCTCACGTCAACATCAAAATCCAACATTTGCACGCAAGGTGCATATGTGTAGTATGAGTACAAGTGACCCCATGTACTCAATAAATAACAAACATAACCTTAGGCTAAAAGTAGTGACGAGTTGGGACAAGAATCAGAGTCCAACTCCAATAACCAACAACAGTTCATAACAATATCATAAAGATGGTGCAAGAAATAACTCAATAAATAAATGCTCAACTCGTATAAAATTCTGGAAAATAAATACTTCTGTTCAAGTATACAGTAAAACTCAAATCCTTTGCCGAAATCACCAAAATATGAGTAGGTTTGTAAAACTATGATTTGTCCCAAAACTTTTCAACAATACTTAAGATGTTTCATTTTTTCCAAATAGCAGAAGGAAAGTACATCTATATGCCTACATGTTACTATGCAGGTGAAATCATGAATGACGCAATATCGTACAACATGAGAAAAAATACATCTTTATGCATGTATGTCAAGTGTGCATGTCAAATGCAATATATCTCAGAGATGAACTCATGTACTCACACTCTCAAATTACTCAATCTCACTGTCTCACATTTTTCACTCATCATGCTCAATCACTCAGTACTGTATATGGCCAATCCAGCCTAGGGAAGATCCATCCCGGAATATATACATCAACTGACTATCAGTCACTCAGTACTGGGTAGGGCCAATCCAGCCCGTGGGGAAGATTCATCCCCAGGTATAAAAGATTCGCACAAGATCCATATTCAGGGAAGATCCATCCATCAATATAAATCAACAGCGCTCGCTGGGGGTGTATGTAGACTCCGGGGAGGCTCCTTCAGCCCAAGCGCTATCATAAATCAGTAAAACCCGCTGCAGCATGCAGCCCGATCCCATAAATGTCACTCATAATCAGGCACTCGGCCTCACTCAGTCATTCTTTCCAGTCTCTCTTGGGCTCACAATTCCATGAAACTAGCCCAAAAGTGATGATATGATGTGTCAATAAATAGCAACAAAGACTGAGATATGATATGAAATGAATGAACATTACTGAGTATGAAATTGCAATGTAAGCAAAAAACTCAAAAGCAGTACTGACCTCAATGGATCCCAACAGAATAAGCATGTAGCTTAGATATAGTTTCTAACATGGATCATAGCTCAATGGCTCTAGTACATAGAGATTTCATGGTTACAGATAAGATCAGGTAATTGCACAATACCACAGAAATAACGGAGTTACGATTCACACGGTGCACGCCCACACGTCCATCACCTAGCATGTGCGTCACCTCAACAACAAATACATAACACGAAATTCGAGGTTTCATACCCTCAGCACCAAGTTTAGAAGTGTTACTTACCTCTAACAAGCCAAATCCAATACCGAGCCAGCCAAGTGATGCTCCAAAAATGTCATTCTGCGCGTACCGACCTCCGAACGGCTCGAAACTAGCCAAACGCAACTCAAATACATCAAATAAAGCCCAAATAAACAATTCCAAATGATAAAGGTCGATTCTTTAATAAAAGCTTAAAATCGACCCAAAATCCCAACCCGGGCCCACGCCTCAGAACCCGATAAAACTCACAAAATCCGATAACCCATTCAACTACGATTCCAACCATAATAGTTCGCTCAAATCCGACTCTGAATCGATGTTCAAATCTCAAAATTTTGCTTTATGAAGTTTTAGAAAAAAAAACCCCAATTTCCTCTTTTGGAGCCCTCAATCAAACACCGAAAATGAAGATAGATTTATAATATAAAATCAAAAATGAGTAGAGAACACTTACCCTAATTCACGTGGTGAAAATTGATTCAAGAATCGCCTCAATCCGAGCTCCATAGCTCCAAAAATGTTAAAATGGCTGAAACCCTCGAAATAGAGTACTTATAATTCTGCCCAGGCATCCCTCTTACGCGAACGCGGAATTGACATCGCGTTCGCGATGAACAAAAGAAATCTGCCACCAAATTACTCTACATGGTCACATCAACAGCCTCACGAATGTGATACACAAGTCTCTCAAAGCTATGCGATCGCGGGAACAACATCGCGAACACGAAGAGAAGCAGCCTCTGCGTAGCTCAGCCTCAAAATCACTACGCGAACGCGTGAATGCTTGCGCGAACACGTTGCACAATGTGCAGCAAGCTATACGAAGGCGTCTGAGGACACGTGAACACGAAAAACAACTTCTTCCCAGCGAACAACCAACTCTACACGATCAGGATCCATGCTCCACGATCTCAATTAAGGAAACCAGAAGCCCATAATTTTGCAGCACCAGCAATGCAAATATGAAGGAAAATGGTCCGAAATCAATCCGAAACACGCACGAGCCCCATCAGAACCTCGTCCGAACATGCCAACAAGTCCCATAATAGAATGTGGACCTACTCGAGGCCTCAAATCACACATAACAATATCGAAATGACGAATCACACCTCAATTAGAACTTGATATACTTTGAACTTTTCAACTTCCATAACTCGTGCCGAAACATAGCTCACCAACTCGGAATGAACCTAAATTTTGTGCACAAGTACCAAATGACATAACGAAGCTATACCATTTCTGGGAATCACAATCTGAATTTGATATCCTCAAAGTCAACTTCCGATCAAACTTGTGACTTTTCAAACCTTCAAATTTTCCTATTTTCGCCAATTAGTGTTGAATCCTTCTACGGAGATCCAAATGCAAATCCGAGCATACGCCCGAGTATAAAATCACCATCTAGACCTAACAGAACCATCAAAACTCTGTTCCTGGGTCAAATTCATAAAAGTCAAACTTGGTCAACTCTTCCAACTTAAAGCTTAAATCATGAAATTCATTCTTCCAAATCGATTCTGAATAACTTGAAAACCAAAACCGACGATTCACATAAGTTATAATACATCATACGGAGTTACACATGCTCGTATACTATCAAGCGAAGTGCAAATTCTCAAAACGACTGGTCGGATCATTGCATCCTCTCCCAATTAAACATATGTTCATCCTCGAACGTGTTTAGAGTTGTTCTTAAGTCGTCAAATCACCGTGTAACCTTACCATGAAAAGACCTGGGGGTGATCCCACGTCACCCTATTCCATACAAGCTTGACAACACAACCTAACTGAAGATCCTTAATTTAACCTTAGCTCATAAACTTTAGAACCAAATTTCAAACATCTGGAATTTCTTATTAGACCCGAACCTCGTAATCTACACACTGTATAAGTCTGAACAAGTTGTATCAAGCCATAACCATAACCCAAGATGCAATCACATGATATGTCACATAACTCAAATACTCATGGCAACAATTCCGACCATAATAACTGCTCGAAGCAAACCCGGTATCGGTAATAAACCTCGTATCAAATAAAACCTCGTTTAAAACCTTAGTACACTTCCGATGATGAAAGAAACACGCTGAAACTCGTAACCACTTATCAGATCAACAATTCATGGAACTCTCCCTCCTTCGACAAGAACTATAGCAAATTTCTAAGACGACTTCAGATATTATCTCCATACATGCCGCAATCAAATCCGATAGCACCCATCCTAGATCCGACGACCTCATGTGAACAAATACCAGCTACTCTACAGACGTGCCACACCAATACTACCCAGAGCCACAAACCGATCCATGCACCAATACGCAACAATTCAAATGTACTTAATCATGGAAAATGACTTAAGTGAGAGAACCATCCTGCAAGTTCAACATGTACCACCACAATCGAAATACTACAAACCCATCATACCTAGTAAAATCAAGAAACACAAATCTAACACAAAGGATCATATCTTAACATAACTTCGCTGCAATACGTGACCTCATCCAAACTCTGGTCCATATGAAATGCCTCAGCCACCATGGTCAAAATCAATAACCATGCGCAATTCGACATCAAGTACCATAGGTGCATGATCATAATCGTGGAGAGACAAATAACACAATACCACAATCTGGAAAGAACATAACCAATGCGCAATTAATCATTCGACACCCTGATGCTTTAGACTTCAATATCACACAAGAAGATAGGTTACTTTGTGTGGTACCCAATTTTCGAGTGCTGCCTTATTAGAAGAACCTGGTTCTTCTTGGTGTTATAACTACTACTGTTGTGGAATAATAAAAAGCAGTAAAGTAAAAACACAAAGATTTTTACGTGGAAAACACCTGGCTCAAAAGGTGAAAAAATCACGACCTACTCCTCAGTAGGATTTGCTCAACTCTTCACTAAAAACTCTGAGCCAAACGGACTTACAAAATAAACTCTTTTGTAATCCTAGGACTAACTCTAATCCCTTTGTAGTAACTAGCCCCTAGCTAATTTCTACACACCTCAAGTTAACTCTAACTTGAACAATACGTACCTATTACAATTGCTTCTATGAAAGCTGAAAGATACAATATTAAAAACTCCTACTACAATCAACTAGACTCAATAATCAATCAGATGGAACTGGTTCTTCTAGTTGAACTGTAGGCTTTGCATCGCACAATGATTCTGCTAGCAAAAATAACTCTGGGAATTTTGCTTTCAGACTTTGATTCACTTCAGCTTTGTGCGTGTTGAATTCCAGCAGAAATACATCAAGTATTTATAGAGTCAGTCGTTGAGATTGTCTTCCAATTCTAGTTCAAGNAACATCTTCTAAGCATATACGGTTCATGTGCCAGCTAGTTAGTTCAAGATGTATGCTCTAATGGACCTGGTTCAACTGGTCAGCCTTTTGTCAATCTTCAAAACTATGCAGTGACATGGGTCAACAAATTCCCCCTTTTTGATGATGACAAACTCTGTGTTTAATCCTGTATACACTTGAAAGAACTTTGTATTGTTTTAAGCATTAATCATAGAGAATCTAGGTTCATTAGGTTATAAATATCACTTTAAAAAATATTTTGAAAAGTTCAGCACATATCTTCCCCCTTTTGGCATCATCAAAAAATTTGCAAAATGAGATACTTATCAGTTTTATTAATTATTACTCATGGCCATTGAGGCAACTGCAGGTGCAAAGCATGATCAATCAACACAAGAAACCAATAAATGTTAGCTAACTCAGAAATTGAGACAAGTCAATAACTAAAAGCAAAATTCATTGATAAATAATGATAATCAACCACCATACAGCAAAGCAAAAACAAGCCAACCATGAGCAAAAACAAAAAAAGAGTAAAAAGAACTGAAACTGAACACTGGTCTTAATATGGGTTATGGAAGCTCTGAGAATCCTAAGGATGGGAAGGTGCAGTGGAGGTTGTGTTCTTGGATTGTAGGAGAGACAACATCTGCTGAAGAACACCCTCGTTCTTTTCTTTCTCCTTTGCTAATTCAGCTCTAAGAGCATCCCGCTCTTCTTCAACCTCAATCACACGAGACTTCAAACGAAGGATCTCCATATCCTTAATCTCGTTTTCTTGCACCAAAGTTCTAACTTTGCTGTTGATTGGTTGCTTCCTAGATGAACCAGGTTCATCCACAGGAACATTGACATTGTAGTCACATGTAAGCAAAGTTTCCTTCCCAAAATAATCTTTGGTTGTAGCCATCTCAGCCTTCCTTACTGGAACCCCAAAATGTGCAAGCACCGCTGTCAGAATGAAGCTATAAGGAATTACGTGTGCTTTGGTTCTGTTCACCACTCTGTCAAAGAGTTGGATGACAAAAGCTGGCCAATTAATTTGCTTTCCCCTATACAAGCATTCCATCAAAGTAAGATCCATATAATTTGCCATGTGCCTTCTTTCTTGTCTAGGCAGTAGGAACTTGATGACGAACTCAAAGAGTAGCTTGTGCTCGGGCTTCATCTCACTCTTGTAAACCGGCCTGGGTTCAATCTCCTTCTCACTATCACTAAAGAACCCGGTGATGTCGATTACTGAGGCCATCCCATCTAGACAAGGCCATCTCTGCCTTGTATAGTCCTCACAGCCCCTAGCTGGTATGTTAAGAATAACACCCAGTTCTTTAACATCAAAGGAAACCTCAATTCCTTTGACCATAGACGTGACCCTGCCTTCCTTGACACTGGCATTCCCCATAAACTCTACCAACTCAGTTCTGGCCAGCCTACCTTCCATGCGAAGGACCAGGTCCTTCCAGCCTTGCACCTCCAGAGTTTCCATCAGATATTGCATTTCAGGCTCCTCTAAATCCTTCACCAGCTTACCCTATAGTATTGTTCTTTTTCCAAACATGGCAACTCTGTCAGTCACCACTCCAATTTCCTTCTCCTCCTCTCCACTCCAATCTGCATCATCATCATAAATAACTTTCACTCTCTTTGGCTTGGCCCTGGCCTTCTTAACAGATCTTGTTGGTGCGACAGACATCCTAGCTGACTTCTTTGAAGAATCCTTAGCCTTTGTGGGTTTTGGTGTCTCAGCCACGCCTGGAGCAGGTTGCTCCTCCTGTTGGACCAATTCCAACCCAATCTCTTCAATCTCAATATCCTTAACAGGCTCTCCAACTTTTGCTTTTCCTTTTGCTGCCCTCTTCTTCTTGCTCTCCTTCAGAGCCTTTTCTAATTTCTCTTATTATTCTCTCATAGTGCTACGAGTAGCTCTAACTTTTGGAGCAGAAACATCAGCAACTTCAGAAATTTTCCTTTTCTTTGAAGGAACTTGGTGAATTGCCTTCTTGGGTTTCTGACTCCTTCTTCTCTTGGGGTTATAAGACTCCCCCAGTTTTTCCAACCTTTCAGCCAATGTTTCTTCTCCCGATGAACCAGGTTCATCTGTACCTTTCTTCATACTTGCAAGACCTGCTGCAGCTTCCTCAACTATGATTCCCCCTAAATCAGTAACTTTTTCTCCCATGGTTTCAGGAATGGGACCACAGATAACCAGCGTGGCACCATCCTCCCTAGATCCCCTCACATTTTCTTCTCCCTCTCTCTCAAGAATTCTTTCTTTTCTCCCACCCTTCTTCCTTCCAGGTATTTCGAAATCAATAACAGACCCTACCAACACAAATCTTTTATCAACAGAAGTAAGTTCAGAATCGATTTCAAGATTACCTTTTTCAGAACTGGTTGAACCAGGTGCTTCTTCCTCATTAGCTGATTTAAATGATTCACTGGATGAATCTGGCTTAGTACTTTTGTCTGCTTTAATAAGGTACTCCAAGAATTTTTCCCTAGCCCCAGAAGCAATAGATTTTCAGGCAAGAATTTTAACACGACGATTCTTGGGGGCAGGAGTAAGGTTTGGAATGGGTTCAAGAATGGGTGTGTTTTCAGGGGATGATGGAATTTCTGGTGATTCGGAGCTGTAAATAGATGGAGAATTGGAGACAGATTTAGAATGTCCTCCATCGTAATCACGATTTGGTGAGGAATTAGACGAAGAAGTTGGTTGAGGTGAAGACATTTTTATGCTTTGTTAGGAGAAAAGAACGAGTTGCAAGTTTTGGGTTGTGTAGTATGAGTTAAACTTGGTTTGAGGGTAGCTTTATGAAGAGAGGAGTAATGATTGTCTTTTATAATATATGGCCATTAATTTTACAATGGATAAAAATTTATTCAAGTGGAAGTCTAATAATTGTAGGAGTATCATTGATTTGACGGTTGAGAGTTCCCTATTTCTAGGCTAATTGAGTGTTGATGTGACTCCTTGAAACGGGTTCATTTATGGATTGGTACAAAGACTTAGGAATGAACAAAATATAGATAGAATCCTGCTCAAGTGTAACTGTAATTGAATTACTATATGGAGAAGAGTACGTACCTTGTCAGTCAGATGAATCAGCATAGATGAACCAGGTTCGACCCGTTAGAAATCTTTAAATTGCCTCAATTTTCAAAGATAGATAAACATTATTAGCATTCAGGGAATCATATTAATACATGGCACAAGAGTATGGCAATAAAGACATGATGCTGAGCAATTATTAATCTGATTAAGTACCTAATTAAAATTTTCTAGCCAAAAAATATTCATTTATAAAAATATTTTTTTTTCNTTTAGTGAATATATCAGCAATTTGATGATCAGTAGCACAAAATTCGATTGAGATCATTCCTTTTTCATAGTTATCCCTTAGGAAATGGTGTCTAACATCTATGTGCTTAGTCCTTTTGTGATGAACCAGGTTTTTCGTTTTTCGTCATACTAATAGCACTAGTGTTATCACCAAAAATAGGAATGCATCCTACATCAATACCAAAGTCCATGAGTTGTTGTTTGATCCATAACAACTTGGCACAGATGAGGCAGCAGCCACATATTCAGCCTTAGCCGTAGACAAGGCTACTGAATTCTGTTTCTTGGTAGCCCAAGACACAAGGCATGAACCCAAAAACTGAGCCATACTTGAAGTATTTTTCCTGTCAACCAGAAATCCTGTATAATCAGCATCAGCATATCCTACAAGGTCGAAATTACTACATTTAGGATACCAAAGGCATAAATCAGTGGTGCCTTTCAAATATCTCAAAATTCTCTTTACTGCAGTGAGGTGGGACTCCTTTGGATTTACTTGAAACCTGGCACACAATCCCACGCTAAACACAATATCAGGTCTGCTGGCAGTGAGATGCAATAGAGACCCAATCATCCCTCTATATAGCTTCTGATCAACAAATGAACCAGGTTCATCCACATCCAATTTTGTAGTTATGGTTATGGGAGTGTCTATTTTTTTTAGTCTTCCATTTTAAACTTCTTGAGCAATTCTTTCACATACTTTTGTTGGTGGATCATTGTTCCATTTGGGTTTTGCTTAATTTGCAAGCCTAAGAAAAAGTTTAGCTCACCCATCATACTCATCTCAAACTCACTTCCCATTAGCATAGCAAATTCCTTGCTCAATTTTTCAGAAGTCGCCCCAAATATGATATCATCCACATATATTTGCACAACCAGGAGATCCTTACCCTTTTCCCTTAAGAACAAGGTACTATCAATTTTGCCTCGTTTGTACCCATGTTCTAGCAGGAATTTTGATAATTGTTCGTACCATGCTCTTGGTGCCTGTTTGAGACCATATAGAGCCTTATCGAGTTTGTATACGTGGTCAGGTGACTCCTTGCTTTCAAACCCTGGAGGTTGCTTGACAAATAAATCTTCCTTCAGATAGCCATTTAGAAAGGAACTTTTAACATCCATCTGATGAAGAGTGAATTCCATGTGTGCAGCAAATGCTATAAGAAGTCTGATTGCCTCCAGTCTTGCCACAGGGGCAAAGGTCTCATCATAGTCAATTCCTTCTTCTTGACTATACCCTTGAACAACTAATCTTGCCTTATTCCTTGTAACAGTTCCATCCTTATCGAGCTTGTTCCTGAAGACCCACTTGGTGCCAATCACTGATCTTTCTAGTGGCCTGGGTACCAAGTGCCATACTTGACTTCTTTCAAACTGATTCAGCTCTTCTTGCATGGCATTTACCCAATCAGCATCTTGTAGGGATTCCCCAATTTTCTTTGGTTCGATCATGGATAGAAAGGCATCAAACGCACACAGATTTTTCAAGGATGATCTTGTTTTGATTCCAGATTCCAAATCTGTTATGATGTTCTCAAGAGGGTGAGAACTCTGATATTTGTGTGGCTTAAGTACCAATTGTTCATTCCTAGATGATTCCATGATGCCTTGTTGTAGAGCAGGACCAGGGCCAGGTTGCATATGTTGAGTTCCCCCTGTCATGATGCTTGGGGTAGTTGAACCTGGTCCATCACCTGTTCCACCTTCCATGCTTGCTTCAATGTGATCACTGCTTCTTACCAGTCCAAGCTCCTCATCTTCAGGTTCCTGTCTCTCAGCAAGAATGTTAGTTTCATCAAAGACAACATGTATACTTTCTTCTACACACATAGTTCTTTTATTATACACTTTATAAGCTTTGCTATGTGATGAATATCCCAAGAATACTCCCTCATCACTTCTGGG
>ML376366.1:16925-75615 GCA_005239525.1 Nicotiana knightiana | reverse complement strand
ATTCACCTACACATAAAATAAACCCTATTAGGCACATATGACGTGTATTTTATCATTAAAACTTATAAAATGCGAGGTATATAATGCTTAAAATCACGAATTCTAGCCACACATCAGAAGGCATCGTTTAGCCTTATGCAAATGGAACAGAAGATTAGCCTTATGCAGATAGGAAGGCAGAGAGTAGCCTTATGCAAAATAGAAGGCAGAGATTGGCCTTATGCAGATAGGAAGGCGGAGATTAGCCTTATTCAAAATGGAAGGCAGAGATTGGCCTTATGCAAAGGAAGGCAGGGGATTAGCCTTATGCAAGCGGAAGGCAAATGATTAGCCTTATGCAAATGGAGGTAGAGCTTAACCTCATGCAAAATGTGGGACAGAGCATAGTCCCGTGCAAGATGAACGCAGGGCTTGGCCCTATGCAAAGGAACAAATAGCGAATGCTAGTAGGATTTCTTAGCTGGTAATAGGTTGTGGTATTGCGATTGTTGTGAGAACTGTGACTATGGAGCATGTTCGTTCTTTTGTGCTGATAGTAAACCTTGCATTTGCGACTGTGTTGAAGTTTGTGACTTTCAAACCTGTTTGTTCTTTATTCCTGCATCCAAAGAAAAATCGTGAGTTATGTAGATGGGGAAGGTTGGTTCGTATCCCCGCTGGCTTTGCTTGCTTCGTTCTGCTTGGTCTGATGATCTTGTTTGTGTCATCGAGGTAACGTTTGCTAAACAAAGCTATATTTTGAAAATGTGCATGATTTTATAAAGACATGGTAAAAAATATATATTTTGAAAAATTTAGATGAACCGATGACCGTGACTTGGTTTAAGAAATTACAACCACTCATGCTACGGAATTTTGAGGGTCCTCCTCAAAAGTTTTCCCCAGTTAGATGGCTGATGATTCTGACCATTGTACATGCTGCGATCGACTGAACTTGCTTCAGAATCGTCGGATGAAACCGAGAACCGAAAGATGTCTATCAAAGAGCGAGAGGGACTGACTAGACGGCTGTCAACCATATTTTGAGGGTCCTTCTCAAAATTCTGCCCCAGTCTCCAATTGCGGGGGAAATGTGATTTTTATTGAATTATGACTGAACCTATAGGGATGCCTACGTATCCCCTCTTAAATGGGAATCAAGTCAGGCGTAGTTCAGTTTACATCATAAAGAATTACACATAGTAGCGTTTGACTGCATCTGAATTGATTGGCTTTGGCCAGACTTCTCCTTCCATTTGTGCAAGTATAAGAGCTCCTCCTGTCAATACTCGGTGAACCATATACAGACCTTGCCAGTTGGGAAAAAATTTCCTTTTGCCTTCATCTTGATGTGGAAAGATCTTCTTTAACACCAGTTGCCCTGATGTGAACAGTCTTGGTTTGACTCTTTTGTTGAAACCTCTGGTCATTCTGCTCTGATAAAGTTGTCCGTGACATATTGCATTCATCATTTTCCCATCTATGAGGGCCAACTGCTCATACCGGCCTTTTATCCATTTTTCATCGCTGAGCTCAGCTTCTTGTATGATTCTTAAGGAAGGGATCACCACTTCGGCAGGAATAACAGCTTCCGTGCCATAAACCAGTAAATAAGGAGTTGCCCCAGTTGATGTGCGGACTGTGGTGCGGTATCCCAGTAAGGAAAATGATAGCTTTTCGTGCCACTGTCTGTGTTTTTCTATCATCTTTCTCAATATCTTCTTAATGTTCTTGTTGGCGGCTTCTACAGCCCCATTCATCTGAGGTCTATAGGCTGTGGAATTCCTGTGCTTGATTTTGAAAGTCTCGCACATGGCTTTCATCAGATCACTGTTGAGATTGGAGCCGTTGTCGGTGATGACTGACTCTGGAACTGCAAACCGATAAATGATATGGTCGCGGACAAAGTCTTCCATGGCTTTCTTAGTCACTGCTTTGTAGGACGCTGCTTCGACCCACTTGGTGAAATAATCAATAGCTACTAAGATGAATCTGTGTCCATTTGAGGTGGTAGGCTCTATTGGTCCAATGACGTCCATTCCCCAGGCAGCGAACGGCCAAGGCGAGCTTGTTTCGTTGAGATCGTTTGGGGGTACCTTTATCATATCTGCATGTACCTGACATCGGTAGCATTTTCGGGTATAATGGATGTAGTCCATTTTCATGGTCAGCTAGAAGTAATTGGCTCTGAGTATTTTCTTTTCCAAGACAAAACCATTCATGTATGGGCCGCAGGTCCCAGCATGTATCTCTTCAAGTAGTCTGGAAGCTTCCTTTGCATCGACACATCTTAATAATCCCGAGTCAGGAGTTCTCCTATATAGGTTTCCTCCGCTGAGAAAGAAATTGTTGGACAATCTCCGAAGCGTGCGTTTCTGAGTGTGATTTGCAAGCTCTGGGTACTCTCCCTTTGACAAGTATTCCCCGATGTCATGGAACCATGGTATTCCGTCTGCTTCTTCTTCAATATGGGCACAGTATGCTGGTTGGTTATGGATTTTTACTAGGATAGGATCGATGAAGTTCTTATTTAGGTGTTGTATCATGGATGATAGAGTGACCAATGCATCGGCAAACTCGTTCTGAATTCTGGGGACGTGCCAAAATTCTATCTTTGTGAACCTCTTTCTCAATTCCTGCACATGGTGCAGATACGGAAGTATCTATGAATTCTTGGTAGCCCATTCTCCTTGTACTTGGTGTATTAGCAGGTCTGAGTCACCAATTACTAACAACTCCTGGATATTCATGTCAACGGACATATTGAGCCCTAAGATGCGGGCTTCATATTCTGCCATATTATTGGTGTAGGGAAATCTGAGTTTGGCAGATACCGAGTAATGTTGACCTGTTTCCGGTATCAGGACAGCTCCAATGCCGACTCTTTTGAAATTGGATGCTCCGTCGAAAAACATTCTCCAACCGTCATAGGATTCTGCAATGTCTTCCCCTATGAATGACACTTCTTCATCGGGAAAATAC
The DNA here is from genome assembly GCA_005239525.1 of Nicotiana knightiana. NCBI lineage: Eukaryota > Viridiplantae > Streptophyta > Magnoliopsida > Solanales > Solanaceae > Nicotiana > Nicotiana knightiana. Next base: position 72,654 of record ML376366.1, on the reverse strand, counting down.
GTTTCCAGGGGTTCATATTCTCCTCCCACAAGATTCTCGGCAAGATAATCTGCCAATGCTTTCCCCTTGACCTCTTTCTGAGTCACATAGGCAATGTCGAACTCACTCAACAGGATTTTCCATTTGGCCAGCTTGCCAGTGGGCATGGGCTTCTGAAAGATATACTTCAAGGGATCCATCCTTGATATGAGATATGTTGTGTAGGCACAGAAGTAATGCCTCAGCTTCTGGGCTACCCAGGTCAGAGCAAAGCAGGTACGTTCTAGTAGAGAATACCGTGTATCATATGGAGTGAACTTCTTACTCAAGTAATAAATAGCATGTTCCTTTGTTCATGTCTCGTTATGCTGCCCCAGGACACAGCCGAAAGCTTCATCTAATACCACAAGGTAGAGTAGCAAGGGTCTACCTGGCTCTGGCGAGACCAAAACTGGTGGCGTTGAAAAGTATTCCTTGATTCTGTCGAAATATTTATGACAATCCTCGGTCCATTTGGTCGCAGCATCTTTCTTTAGTATCTTGAAGATTGGTTCACATATAACCGTGCACTGGGCTATGAATCAGCTGATGTAGTTAAGGCATCCTAGGAAAATCATCACATCTTTCTTGTTCTTTGGCAGCGGTAACTCTTGGATGGCTTTGACCTTTGATGGATCCAATTCTATCCCTCGGCGGCTGACGATGAACCCAAGCAACTTCCTAGCAGGAACCCCGAACACACACTTCGCGGGGTTTAATTTCAAGTTGTATTTTCGCAGCCTGTCGAAGAACTTTCTCAAATCTGTTGTATGGTCGGTGGCTCTTTTGGACTAGATGATAACATCATCCACATACACCTCGATTTCTTTGTGTATCATGTCATGGAAGATAGTTGTAACGACCCGATCCGTCGTTACGTAGAACTTGCATTAAAAATTACTGTTATTGACTTGTCATAGGTTGGTTATACTGTTATTCATGTGTTAGAGTTGGTAGACTTGAAATCAGAATGGTTGTAGTGAGAATTTAGCCACTTAGTCCTTAAAAAAATAAATATAGCTTTAGAATTGGAAAAGTCAATTGAGAGTTGACTTATTTGGAAATGACCTCGGAATGCGGATTTTATGGCTTGGATAGCTTTGTTAGGTGATTTGGGACTTAGGAGTGTGTTCAGAATATTTTTGTGATGTCCGGTGTAGAATAAGGCTTGAATTGGCGAAAGTTAGTTTTTGGTGATTTCTGATCGGCAATGGAAAATGGGGGCTATCGGGGTCGGAATGGAAATCCGGAAATTGGAACAGGTTCTTAATGTTATTTTGGATGTGTCTGCAAAATTTCAGGTCAATCGGAGTTTTTTTGGATAGTTTCGACATCGTTAGTGGATTTTAGAAATTTCAAAGTTCTTAGGCTTGAATCCAATGTAAATTTGGTGTTTTGACGTTAGTTTTGGTGTTTTGAGAGTGCAACTAAGTTTGAATAATCAATTATGATGTGTTGGTAACTTTGGTTAGGGTCCCGAAGGGCTCGGGATTGGTTTCGGATGGTTAACGAAAATTCGGGGTTGAAAAAAATGCAGCAAACGACTGTTGAAGTTTTCCCGCGGTGATTTCTGCACCTGCGAAAGTTTGACCGCAGGGGCGGGCCCGCAGGAGCGAGAAGGGCACCGCAGGTGCGGAAGATTGGTTGGGTGAGAAGTTTCCGCAGGTGCGAGTAAGTTGCCGCACCTGCGAGGCCGCAGGTGCGGGAGGTCGATCGCAAGTACGGAGTTGGGCCATTTAATGAAAAGTCGCAGGTGCGGTTGTTTTGACCGCAAGTGCGAGATAGGGGCCACAGGTGCGGAACACCTAGGCAGAAGGTATAAATCTCAACCCTCCGCGACTTAAACCCTTTTTACACCATTATTGTACGGACAGATAGCTTTGGGGGTGATTTTTGAAGAGAGAAATCATTGTTCTTCATAGAGGTAAGTGTTTTGATCATTAAAACTCAATTATGAATGATTATAGAACATAATCAGTATTAAATTCACGAAAATCAGTAGAAAAATGTGGTATTAGAGCTTGAGATTTGAGACCTTTAGGGATTTATTTGAGGGGTCAAACGAACTCTGATTTTAGTGTTCTTTATATGTACGGACTCATGGGATGATGAAGAACAATTTGGTATAAAAATTTCTGAGTTTCGGGACGTGGGCCCGGGGGTCGGGTTTTGACCAAATTCGGGATTTTGAGCTAAAATTGATACTTTTCAGTTGGAATTCATTCCTTACGCATAATTTGATAATAAAAATCTGAACTTGGTAGATTTGGAGCACTCAGAGTCCGGATTTAGAGTCAAAGGCACTGCGGAATAGTATTTTAGCCAGTTTTGAGGTAAGTAACGTTTCCAAACTTGGTTCTGAGGGTTCGAAACCCCGAGCTAAATGATTTATGACTATTGTTGAGGTGATGCACATGACAAATGACGGGCGTGAGGGCATGCACCGGGTATTTGTGGCCTGGCTTATCCCATGGCCCCGCTTAGTGATTATTCCATGATGATATCTGTGCATCTATTAATGTGGTAATTGTGAACATGTTAGAAATCATGTTAAGTATAAATGCTAGGCTTCACGTCGGAAATGCTGAGACCCGAGTGGTCGTATATAGCTGTCTCATGTTGTGATTATTTGATGTCATAAACTCAGTCCTGTTATAGCATATCATTTCATATCTCAGTCTCAGTATTGTTAATTACATGCATACTTATCATTGTTTCGGGCTGATGGAGGCATTTGTGAGACATGTGAGTGAGACTGAAGAGTAATGACTGAGTGAGGCTGAGAGCCTGTTACTGAGACAGTTATGAGAATGGACTGCACACTGCAGTGATATTTAAATCATGCCTTCGTTGGCTTGATATGGCGCTTGGGCCACTAGGGGCCCTCCGGAGTCTTTACACCCCCAGTAAGCGGATTGATGATGAGGGATGGATCTTCCCTGGGCATGGATCTTGTCCGAAGTGATGAGGGATGGATCTTCCCTGGGCATGGATCTTGTCCGAAGTTGATGTTATGTGAGGGTATGGATCTTCCCTGGGCATGGATCTTGTCTGAACCTTTGTTTATGAGAGAGATGGATCTTCCTTGGATATGGAATTGTCCGAGTGTAATATTCCGGAGATGGATCTTCTCCGTGGGGGCTGGACTGGCCTTTTTCCTCAGTACATAGTGACTACGATCATCGGTGTTTATGCATATTCCGGGATGGAACTTCCCTGGTCCTGAGAGCCATATATAGTACTGAGTGGACCACTGTGGGAGAGCTGTGAGCACTATGTGCATATCCATACTAGTTTCAAACATATATTTTATGATGGCATGTAGAGTATACTGACATACTTGGCATATTTACTCACTCTGATAAACTGTTAGCATGTCTAAATTTTGTATATTATTTATTGTAACATAATTGCGGTTTTGTCCGTCACTACTTCTCATCCCATAGTTTGGGTTCGTTACTTCTGAGTTGGTTTACTCACGTTACCCCCTGCACCTTGTGTGCAGATCCAGGTACACCGGGACCCGGTAGCAGATTTTGAGCAGCGGATCAGAGTTTCTATTGGAGTTGTCGAGGTAGCAACTAGCGATCGCGACCTCGCCTTCCCTTACTTTATTCCGCCTATTGCTTTTATTTTGAGACAATGTTGTCCATTTCCCCTTTTCTTTACTTTATGTTATGGTAGCTCATGACCGAGTGACACCGGATCCGGGGTTGGAGGTTTTGAATTTAGTTTTCAAATATTGTTTTAAATTTCATATTTCTTGATATTATTAATAAATTCGTTTAAAAATCACATTTTTACTGGAAATGGAATTTAGCTTAGTTAAAAAGGGAGGCTTGCCTGGTTCCACGACAGGCGTCATCACGACTCCGAAATTTGGGTCGTGACAATAGTGGTCATAGCTCTCATATAGGTGGCCCCAAAATTCTTTAGGCCGAATGGCATCATCTTATAACAGTAGACTCCCACGGCGTGATGAAAGCCGTTTTCTCTGCATCTTAATCGTCCATCCAAATCTGATGGTATCCGGCTAAACAATCCACGAACGATTGAAGTTCATGCTTTGCACAATTGTCAATCAGGATGTGTATGTCAGGGAGAGGGAAATCATCCTTCAGACTTGCCCGGTTAAGATCCCGGTAGTCGACACAAACCCTGACCTTTCCATCTTTCTTGGGAACTGGCACGATGTTGACTAACCATGTTAGATATTCAACTACCCTGGGAACCTTGGCGTTGATTTTCTTGGTAACTTCCTCTTTGATTTTCAGACTCATATCAGGCTTGAACTTTCTGAGCTTTAGCTTTACCGGCGGGCACATTGGATTGGTCGGCAGCTTGTGGGCCACAATGGATGTACTTAGACCAGTCATGTCATCGTACGACTATGCAAATATGTCTTCATACTCTTTCAAGAACTGGCTGTATTGCTCCTTTCCTGATGGCGATAAATGAATGCTGATGCGAGTTTCTTTGACAGTTTCTGAATCTCCCAGGTTGACTATCTCGGTTTCGTCCAGATTGGACTTAGACTTGTTTTCAAAATCCTCAACTTCTCTGATAATTTCATCGGGTATGACATCCTCTTCTTCTGAATCACTGTCCTTTTGTCGCGTTGTCTCATTGCATGTCACAGTCATTGGTTCATTAAGATAGGAAATAGTAATGTTGTATAGCTAAAATAATGAGAGAAATGATAATATATAAATACAGATTCATTGAAACGTAAAAGTGATTTTTGAATGTTTTGGAACATTGTAGATTTTATTGGAAGATGAGAAAAATGGAAAAGGCGAAAAGGAAATCATTAGCAAAAATGAAATAAGCAATGCTTGTTCAGCCTTGCTACCCCGGGACTCGTCGGGCCTTGGATGGTCTGACAGTCCAATTCTTGAGGAACGATCCCTTACTCACAACTTGGATGGTAGGGCCTTCCTCCTCCTCTTCCTTAACAATAACACAGCAGTCCATGTCACTATCTTCCAGGAATATATTTTTCAAGGCCGCCAATGCTTCTTCTTCCTCTGAACCCCATATTACATCGGCCTGCTGGAAGGTCTGCTCCAGATGAGGTATCGGCTTTTATAATGGATAGTAAGGGTCGCGCTATGGTGGCGACCAGCTCTCGTACTCTTTCCATATGTATTTGTATCCCAGCCCAAAAAGTGGTGCCATGATGGTTCAACTGTATTGGTTTGGAAATCCCCTGAAGATCCTTACCGAGTCCTCTGCCAGGCCCGTATCCACTCCTATTTAGTATGCTCTCGATCTTACTATCTCACTATTTGTCTTTGTCTACTGCATTGATCCGTTCAATGTGGTGGTAGGTTTCTCCACCCAGCCTTCTTCTACCTTCAATCACCGGGATGGTATGGCGACTATAGATAGGATTACTTGCGTCTCCATGGATGATCACCTCCTGGTGGTTTCATTCAAATTTTACTGACTGATGCAATGTTGATGCCACATCCCCATCGGCATGTATCCACGGATGTCCCAACAACAGATTGTAGGATGCCGATATGACTATCACCTGAAATGCAACCTCGAACCATGTAGGTCCCATCTGCAGGCAAAGACTGATTTCACCAATGGTAGACCTCTGAAAACCGTCGAAAGCCTTTACATTCATAGATCCTTCTTTGATCTCGTACAACCCCTTGCCCAATTTCTTGAGTGTTGTCAACAGACAGATGTTGAGGCTGGATCTCCCGTCGATCAAAATCCTGGTGATGAAGTAGTCCTCACATTGCACAGTGATGTGCAGTGCTTTGTTATGATTAATCCCTTCAGGTGGAAACTCGTCCTCGTGGAAAGTGATCTTGTGACTCTCTAGTACTTGACCTACCATATTGTCCATTTCTCCACTAGTTATGTTATTTGGCACATATGCCTCGTTCAACACTTTCATCAAAGCATTCCTGTGTGTCTTTGAATTTTGCAGCAATGACAGAATGGATATCTAGGCTGGAGTTTTGTTCAATTGATAGATGACTGAGTATTCCCTGGCCTGCACCTTCCTCCAAAGATCATCTGGGCCTGTCTCAATGACGGGTGGCCTGTTGGAAGCATTATTTCTAGACTCTACCAAGTGTTCAGGTGTATAGACCCTATCGGTCCTTGTCATCCCCTGTGCAGCACTAGCTTCTTCTATATTGACTTTACCTTTCCTTCTTGCTTCAGCCGTGTAATCCCAAGGTACAGCCTTGTCATTGAAAGGTGGCGTGGTTGACACTGTCACTGTGATTGGTGCAGTTACTTTCACTTCGAATGGAATGGGTGCCTTAGCAGGTGGCATAACTTCAACCTCGAACGACAAATGTGTGTTTGCAGGTGGTGTCGTTTCAAACTTGAATGGGAGTGACGTAGTTACCTCGATGTTTCCGGATGGATGAATCTGGACTATGATGGGATTAAGAGTGACTGCTGGCTTCTTTGGGTCATCACCTTCTATAATTAACCTGATCGACCCCTCTGGCTCCTAATATTCTTCTATCTCTATCATGTTGACACCCCTATGGTCGGGAAGCGGATTGTTGCGAACATTGGGAGCAACTTCTTTTGCCTAGATGACCTTGTTATCAATCCTAGACTGGATCTTATCTTTCAATGAGCGATATTCATCAATTGTATGCCCCTTCATGCCGGAATGGTATGCACAGGTCTTTTTTGGATTGACCCATTGGGATGGATTTGCAGGGGTTATAGCAGGGATAGGAGTGACATAACCAGCATCTTTTAATCTTTCATACAGTTGGTCGATGGGTTTAGCAATGGCAGTGTATTGTTTAGGAGTTCTGCGATCAAAATTGGGTCGAGGTCTCAGGAAATTTTGGCGAGCAGGGGGTGATTGGAAATGAGATGGCTGAGAGGTATAGGTATGATAAACAGGAGTTGGTTGGGAATATCTGGGGGAAGTAGGCTGATATGTAGACGGTGGAGATGGCTGATATGTTGGTGGAGGTGTTGACTGATAGGTGGGAGAGGGTGATTGATAGGTGAGTGGGGAAGTTCGGTATACCAACGGGGATTTAGGTCCCTGTGCAACCATTATCGGTCCTGCATATTTCTTCTTGGATATACCACCAGACTGCAAGGCTTTGTTGGTGGCCTGTAGTGCCTCAAAGTTACTGACCATTCCAGTTTTGATACCTTCTTCAATTCTCTCACCCAGCTTGATGATGTTAGAGAATTTGTGGTTTTCAATCACCATTAGCCTCTCATGATACTGCGGGTCTTGTGCCCAGATAAAGAATTTGTTCATTTGTTCTTCCTCTAGGGCAGTCCTGACCCTGGCTGCTTCGGATCTCCAGCGGGCGGCATACTCGCGAAAAGTTTCGGTGGGCTTCTTTTTAAGGTTCTGGATGTATAACACGTCTCGTGCACTCTCCGTATTGAACCTGAACCGGTCCATGAAGTATGATGCCATACTTACCCAGTCGGACCACTTCTTAGGGTTTTGGCTGATGTACCAAGATAAAGCATCTCATGTGAGGATCCTCATGAATAATTTCATGAGAATCTTCTCGTCTCTTCCTACTCACACCAATTTATCACAATAGGTCCTCAGATGGACCCTGGGATCACCTTTACCATCGAACATTTCGAACTTAGGAGGTTTATAGCCCTCTGGTAGTTCATCATCAGGTTGTATGCAGAGATCTTCGTAGTTCAACCCTTCGACTCCCTTGCTTCCTTCAACACCCTGAACTAGACTAGTCAGCTTCTTGAGTTCCTCGGCCAAATTCTTAATGATCATATCCTTCACACTGGATTCAGGTGTGTAAGCAACATATTGGGTGGAGTGAGGTACAGTCTCCATGTTTATGGGGTTGTTCTGATGACCTGGTGTTTAAGCATAGAGGTGGTCACTTGTGGAGTTTTGTGGTTCAGGGATGATTAGTGGGGTGTTTTTCGGAGTGTGGCAAATGTTGTGCTGGTACTGTGGTGGGATAATTTGATTTTTCGATAGAGTTGTATGATGATGAGTTGTGGGAGGATTTTATTTGTTTGGGGTGTTCTGAGGAGGTATGGGATTTTGAGTGACATATGGGATACTGAGTGAGAGGGATAAATTTGCCAAGTTCCAGACATGCTCAAGCTCCCCTTGGAGCTTCAACAACCTTTGCTCGAGTTGTGACATAGCCTCATTCTGAAATTGAGTGCCTTCATTTTCAGTGGCTTCTGTTCGTTCAGCTGTCATTGTGTTTTCTTGTCTGATGTTGCTTGAATCTTCCATTTTTCCTTTGCCTTTGACTAGGAGGTGGAGGAGGTGGAGGGCCCCTTGATCTTGTGTGATATGATGATGATGCCAGAATGCATGAACCAACCTTTGGGGGGGGGGGATAATCAAAAGAAAGAAACAAAACAAAAATAAAAGGTAGCCAAGTCAGTGAGGATCATGAGAAAATATTGCAGTATTTAAACACATAGTGCAGGAATAAAATCGTGTCCTGACTTGGGAGCCTCGTTGTACCTTAGGTAAGCCTAGAGACAAGTTGATTTGGAGAACTTAGATGCCAAAATGCCTCGTTGTACCTTGGCCTGATTACATTTTTTTTTTAAAAGCAATGAAAAGGAAACCTAGACTACTTGGTCCTAGAAGGACCTTCCCCAGGCTCGATCTTCTTGGCTCCGCCAATCAGGTTCCCCAGGTCATGCATGCTCAACAGCAGGTATACCCTTGCTAGATGCCCTCCTTCGTTTCCGTCATCATTCTGGCAGTCGGCGACCCTTTTCCTCTTCTTCGCCTGTAGCTCCATCAGACCCTGCTCCAAATATTCCATCCTTTCATTAGATTTGATAGCCCTTTCCTTCCACTAATTGATGAGTTCTAGATCAGTCTTATGTTGCTCAGATGCTCGACCTCGGGCTCACGAACCCTTTTGCGCAGTTTATTGTATTTCACTTGGGCCTCAGCCGCTTCGTCTATGACCCTGTTTCTGCTGATTCCCGGCTCAACTATCCCTCTTATACTATCTTCCAACCATGAAAGGTAAAGGCGTGCATGCCCTATGTGGTATCTGTCGGGCTCGATGGCGTCCTTTTCTACAATAACCTTTAGATGCCACATATGCTGAGCTTCACATTTGTACGGGATGTCGTCGTCATGAAAATTTGCCCTGTAATGGCTCATTTTAGAGACTCGCGGTATAACTTGCTTCCTACCAGTCTGTCTCATAACCCTGATGGGAACATAAGGGTATATGCCCCTTAAACCGATCAATACCAGGTGTGGAGCGTCCCTCGATCTGATGATGAATTCCCTGGTAGGGAACCATTCGAAAATCCATTGAACTTGGTCCTCGGTCAAATTTTCAAAAAACTGCGGCCATTCTGTAGCATTTTTCGGTTGAGCAAACATGTCTGGGATGTAGGTCATTCTCTTAGGGTGATGGAAGACTATATGATCATTCCACGCCCTTCGTGGAAATTCTTGACGATATTGACCCCTTTGGAGATGCTCTAATAACCAAACCTGTAGTAGCAGATTGCAACCCTCAAAGTGTTTGAACCCCTTCTGGCAGTGGCCCAAGGCTCAGTATATGTCTGTTATGATCATAGGGATAATGGTATATGTTTGCCCTTCGATCCCCTCCACTAAGGTTTTGGCTACCATATCCAGTCTAGTGTGAATCCTATCTCCTTTGCTTGGAAATACTATCATACCCAGGAAGCAAACAACGAACACAAAAACCCTGCAGTGAATATGACCCAAGGAAGTAATAGAGAACTCATTGTGGAAAATACAATAGGATTTTCTATGGTCGTATCGCTCATAGAGATAGTCAAAAGGTATGTAGGACTCTGTCAGGCACTCTAAATCATCGTTCTTTTTCAAACCCATCATTTTCAGGAACCCCCTAGCGGCACGGTTTTTTGGCACCAACAAACATGGGCTTTCCTAAGGTAATCCCGCGAAGCCCCCTATCTCCTCTAAGAGGTGGGTCATTTCTATGTTGCCAAAACGGAACACGGACCTTTCTCTATCCCAGAACATAGTGGATGCTTCGATCAACATGTTTTTTGGTTGGATACCTAGTAAAGAGGGAAAGTTTCCGAGGACCCTCTTCACATGGTCCTTGTCACTTGGTGAAAGGTCTTCCCACCAATCCAGCAACAATGGTGGTATTCTTTGGACCATGCCGAACGTGGGGACTTCGTGCCTCATTTTCTGCAAAATAGATAAGGTTAGACCCTTACCCCCACCAGAATTGACTATTTATACACTTATGATTAGCATACAAGCATTTAGTTCTCCAAATAAATGCACAAAACGTTATTGCGTCCGTTGGGATTATGAAAAACCCGGTGGACTTTTGGATAAGGCTGTCTTAAATGGTTATTGTGCAGATGACACATTAACCCGGCTAGGTTTGAACATGATGCATGTACAATATAACAGAGTACGGTTTCTATGGGGTTTTAGACTGGTACCCTCAAGCGGACAACTTGAGGGGGAAAGGCACGGAACCATCGACTGCACCGCTTATCGACTAGTTTTACTGCAAATAAGCCTTTCTGAATTTAGGGGTGATATAAAATGGAAGAGTGCAACCACTCATCAAGAGTTACTATAAGATTTGTATAGGCACGAGTGGAATATGATGTTGAGCATGATTATGCAACAATATATGAGCAATAAAAGCATGTTGTCATATATTTGCACGTTATGAAAGTGGTAAATACAACAGTTATGATTGAAAATCAGTTACAAAGGAAAACAAAAAGAAACATGTAAGTTTTGATTTTGAATAGAACAAGTACTTGAAAACGATAAACAATTAATTTCACATAAATGGGGAAAGGGAAAGGTCGCAAGTATTAACTAAGTAAAGACAAGTTCACAAAGCAGTTTGAAATGGTAAAAGCCTAGATAAATCCCCAGCAGAGTGGCCATGTTGTCGCGCCCCTTTTTTCCTCTCCTTTCGGATCAGTCGGGGTTTTCGACATTATTTGGACAACTCATTTCCTTTTGGGAAAGGGGTAAGGAATTGAAAAGTCGCCACCTAACAAATTAAGGTGTGTTAGGGCAGCTACTAAGGGTCATTTACAAACACAGATTAGATAACCAGAGATAGGGTACGGGCTTGAAATTACTTCAAGGGAAAGGTGTTAGGCACCCCTCGAAGTCCACAATAGTGGTTCCCGGCAAAACAAACTTTGTGAATTTTAAAACATGTGGCACATAGGCAATAAAAGCACATAGGTAAACAAATAAAGGTTTTTGAGAAGATTCGCAGTCTAAGCACACATATGTGCTAAAGATTAAAGGATTTAGAGTCTAGGCACACATATAAGGCTTTGAAAGAGTTATGATCTATACACACATATGTGAGGGATAGGGGGTCCTAGGTTGTTTATCCTATAGGATCACATCAGTACAATGCCCAGTAATCACTCCTCAGAAGAGGGGCTACATGTGGTATTAGCGCACCGGTCATCATATCCATGTCTACCCTTCCCCACCCCTTAGCGGTTATTAAGCGATTTTATTTAATGACCTTTATGCGTGTTGTTACCCGTCCCTTCTTAATGGTCCTGGAGGATATTAGGACCTCTACCTCTAGGCAGTTCTAGACAGACCACTAGGGTTTAAAAGGAGAAAATACTAGCCGACAGGCAAGAACCGATAGGACTTGAAAAGATAAAGGCGGGAAAGAGCAATTAAGAGGCTCAGATTTACCTCCACAGATAATGCATGTAATAGCACGATTCAAACACAAATAAGAGCAGTATTATTAGACAAGATCCTAAACATGATGTCTAAGTGAATATCAAAACACAGAAGATATGCAACTTTATTTAATAAACCCAAAAGCAGGGGGCCCAGTTTGCCTACTGATTTTAAGCTTGTTAACCATTAGGTAGTAAACACAAAAGCAACAGTTTTCCAGTTTTATAAAAGTTGGTTACACAAGGCTTGCCTAGGCGTGAGGGGAATGCACAATAGTTACTAGAATTATTTAAAACAGTTTAGAAGTTGTTTTACCTAAAGCATGCTGTTCTAAGTTGTTGCAAAGACAAAGGGGTTATTACCAGTTTTACTAACACAGGATAATCATATGTGAGACTGTCTTATGTCCCTTTTCATGCATCAGTAGATTAGCTAGGTGTGACTTCGTGAGGTCCTAAAACATGGTATCTAATGCGCATATAAAATGCAAAATGATTTATATGCAGAATCCCTAAAGCAGGATTTCTAAATGCACAGCATGATCTCAGGATATGCAGAGCAGGATGCACAAAAGATTACAGCATTGTTAAGCATGACTTCAAAAATGTGCAGGAACAACAGTTCGTGTTAGTGCTATTATTTAGCCCTGAAGCATGATTTCTAAGTGATAAAACAATGTGATGCTGAAACAGTATACATGAAACTTAAGAGCATGATATATGATATTCTTTGCATGTGTTGGTCCTAAACATGAATTCTACTGCGCACATGGGGAATGTAAACCTAAGGCATGATTTCTACTCATTGATGTTGATAACAGACATAACTACCCTCCCCTTTTCACTATCAATCCCCAATATTCGTTTACAACAATTATTACAAATCAATGTGAATGAATTACATAAATAGATAAAAAAAAATGAAGTTACACTATGGGGATCTTGAACACGGGCCCAGATTCTCAGAACCTCAAATGCCCAAATGTTTCATAGCCTTTCTCATATCCGGGTGTGTCAGAGTTCCCTAAGGACCTCATGGTATCCCAGGCAGTGCTCGCACCCAGATATCATAACCATAATTGAGTAAGTGCAGTGTGGAAGAGCCAGCTCTAATGCACCAGAGTTCAGAGGGATCTCATAGGGATCCCTAAGCAGTCACACATTAGAGGGGCAGAACTTAAGGACCTAAGAGTAGAGTGAGAGTGCTTGATATAGTTTTGAAAATGTTTTAGTAGGAAAACAGTGTTAAAAGAGACTTACTTGAAACAGTTTTTGTGAAATAAAAGAGGGATTCATTCAGTAAAATAACTTTTGAAAAGAGAGTTATATAATTAAACAACAGCAGATCAAACATGGAGCCAAAACCAAACTCAACAATACTTAAAGAAAACAGAACCAAAACAGGAAGAACAAACCTACACACAGGGGTGATGGGGATTGGGGACACATAGAGCACATGTAGTGCACACATAGTTACAGGAGCATAAAATGTTTTATAGGGGTTTAGGGAATCATCATATGATTAATCTCAGAAACAACAGAGGATCAGACAACTTAGGATAGCTAACTACTTTGCACAAAAAGATTCATGATAGAAATCAGGGAAAACATAAGTAAGGCAGAGTCACATTGAGGTATACTACAAAGGGGGTTCATAAGGAGGTTGATCTTAAGGGGTTGGACATATTCAAAAGCATACTGATAAAGCAGTAAAGTAGACATATTAGTTTCAGGTTGAACAACAAAACCACAGATAGAAACATATTAGAAACATGATAAACTAAAGCAGTAAAAGAAGCATATTGGTTTGGAACTTGAATTGAAATCAGAACATACCAGTAAAGAAGACAGTAAACATAAAGGTGAAGGGACAGGACAACACAATAGTTAGCCTTGGCTTGCAGCCGGCTAACTCAGAATAATAGTAAGTAACACAGAAAGAGAGTAGAAAGTTTTGAGTGTGAGAGGGAGACAGAGAGCTTTTTGAACCAATGTGCTCGTGTCTTGAGTGAATGAAAGAGCAATGTCTACATAGTTTGAAACTAGGTAGAGAATAAGGTAAAAATCAAAGTCATGCAGTGATTGGGGAATCAGAATCAATCTGCATAAAATCAATGTAAGTAATCCCTTCAATTAAGGTTCAAACGGTAATAGACATGTAATAAATAAGGAAAGATACCATATGTGACTGGAATATAACACATAAGGAAACAATCTCAGCACATAGAAGTATAAGACAAGTAAAAGAGGCTAGGTTCAGAAAATCTAATTAAGGAAAGTACTTAAAAGATTGATTGACAGCATAATCGCCCATGAAATATGGCAAGAAAATATTTTAGAGGTTGAAATCAGTAAAATATCATCATAGAAAATCAGTAAAAGGTGCTAATCCCAGAAAATTAGGGATTCAAATAGGAACAGTACTAATTAAGGGGAAAATTAACAAATAATTTCTATGAACAAATGGAATAAACACATAATAGGCAAGAAGAAGTAAAATCAGGAACATAGTAAAGTAAGAATCACATAGAATCACGGATTCAACTAGAGAAGATAGAACTGATTAGAGGAATTAACAGTATAAATATAATATAAGTGGAAGAAGCAAGAGTCAGAAACCCTACTGAACATAATAGGGTAAAATTGCAGAAACTCAGAATGTTCATGAGAAACAAGCACACATACGAATCAAATCATCAAAGACAGACTCCGAACCCAGGATTAAGACCAGGGGACTTAGGGTTTTAACATAATAAATCAGATAAAAGGGGAAAACATGAATAAACGTTTAAACATAGTAAAAACATAGAATAATATGAAAAATCAGAAGGAAAAGTCATTTTGAAAAGGGGTAAATAAACCCTAACTTTGAAGATAAAGAGGCATTTTTTGAAAAATCGGAGAGATCTTTAAGGAAAACAGTAAAATAACTCAGAATATACTCAGATCTATTGCAGATCTGAAGAGTCAAGAGATGAGTTAGGGTTTCAGAGAGAGATAATAGCCCAGAGGTAGAGAGAATCAGGCTTAGAAACCATAGGTTTTAGCCGGAGATAGAAAGGTCTTACTCGGACGGCCAAGGGTGTCCTGAGAACGACATGAAAAGGCCATGGGTGTGAGTTGAACCGCCTCTGGTTCTCTTGAGGACCTTAGGGTAGCAATAATCTGGCGCGTGAGGGAGCCATGGTGCTGGGGATGGTGGTGAAACCACCATAGTTACCGGCTAGCCAACGACCGGCGAGTAGGTTTAGCAGAGAGAGTTTTGAGAGAGATGAGAGGGATGTAACAACGGAGTGAAAGAGAGAATGAGGGAAAAGGGGGGGTAGGTATCTAGGGTTAACTAAGGTAAGAATGAATCTGGTTCATTGATCAGAAATGATCAACGGTCCAGATTAAATGGGAATTGGGTCGGGTAGGATAGTGGATTGGGCCTGGGGTATTTGGGCTAATTTAATTGGGTTTGGGGGCTGGTTTAATTCAGGCTAGAATTAAAATGAAAGTGGCTATTTGTTAAATACCCAATTAGCATTAATTAAAATAATTTGGAAAATAGCTAATAATTATAAAAAATGAATTTCATGCACAGAAAATAATTTAAAATAACTATTTAATATTAAAAAATACAAATGACTAATTTTCGATCAAAAATAGTATAAAATTATATACTTGGGATATAATTACAAAGTTATTGCATTTATAGCCAAAACATGCCATTTTGGCTAATTATGAAATAATTTGGTTTAAATAGGGCCATAAACAATAAATTAAGTCAAAAAATGCTTTTGAAATTATTTGTGATGCGATTTTGAAATTAGACAAAATTATGGAAAATTATGGAAAAATACCAGTCATTGTTAATGCATGATTTTGAAGGTACATATGCAATTTTAAAAAATATTTTGGGAAAAATTGGGTATCAATAGGGTCGGTCTTTCAAAGGACCCCAATGTATCAACAACCCAACAACCCGCCTCCATATATGTCACAAGGGACAAGTTCTTCAAGCAATGAGATGGTACGGACAGAAAGCATGTTCAGGCAGATGATGGAAAGAAATGCCGACTCTGATGCCCAAATGGCCTCCCACCAACACTTTTATCCGCAACTTGGAAGTCCAAATGGGTCAAATTTCTCAATCATTGAATATTCACCCTAAGGGGGCACTACCAAGTGATACGGTAGTAAACCCGAAGGGTGGGAACAATACGGTCCATGCTATGGCGGTGACTACTAGAAATGGTAGAGGTGGAGTTGCTAGTACTTCAAACCCGAGAAAGATTGCGAATGATGATGATGTGGTTGTGCAAGAAGATGATGAGCCAAGTAATGATGTGCAAGTAAATGATGAAGTGAGGATAGGCATTGAAGAAAATATGGAGGAGACACAAGATGATGTGAACCCGTTTAGGGAACACGTGATAGACATACCGGATCCGGTAGTGCCAAAAGCCAAGGCTCATTTGCCAAGGCTTCCTCCACCATATCCTCAAAGGCTTGAGAATCAAAACAATGAAAACCAATTCAAGAAATTCATTGATATGATGAAAAGTTTGTCAATAAATGTGTCGTTGGTTAAAGCCCTCGAACAAATGCTGGGATATGCCAAGTTCATGAAAGACTTGGTAATTAAGAAGAGGTCAATGAACTCTGAAACAATCAAAATGACACATCAAGTGAGTTCCATTGTGCATTCCATGGCTCCAAATCTAGAAGAACTCGGTGCCTTTACAATTCCATGCAATATTGGTAGCGCCGATTTCGCCAAAGCCTTGTGTGATTTGGGAGCGAGCACTAATTCGATGTCATATTTTGTGTTCATGACATTGGGTATTGGGAAACGAAGACCTACTTCCATGAGGATGCAAACGGAGGACAGAACAATGAAGAGGCCATTGGGGATAATTGATGATGTGCTAGTTCGGGTCGACAAGTTCGTTCTTCCCGCAAATTTTGTGATACTCGACTGTGAGGTTGACTATGAGATGCCAATCATATTGGGGAGACCTTTCCTAGCTACAGGGAAGGCCTTAGTTGATGTGGAAGCTGGGGAGCTTACCTTCAGGGTGGGGGATGAAAAATTTGTGTTCCACGTGTGCAACTCAATGAGGCAGCCTAATAGCAACGAAGTGTGTTCCTTTGTGGATCTTGTGACTAAGGTGATTATTGATGACACGAGTGTTGTGATTAATGTTGAAGACCCTTTAGAAGTTGTGTTGTTGAATCAAGACGAGGATGAGAAGGAAGGCTTGGTAGAATGTGTAAATGCTTTGCAAGGAATGGGATCCTATACATATGGACCCCGAAAACTTTCCATGGACGTTGAGAACAGGAAGACTCCACCAACAAAGCCCTCAATCGAGGAGCCACCTACATTGGAGTTGAAGCCCTTGCCTTCACACCTCAGGTATGAGTTTTTAGGCCCTTGTTCCACATTACCTGTTATTTTTTCTTCGTGCTTAACTAACGTGCAGGTAGATTCCACCCTTGGAAGTGCTTCAAAGGAGGAAGAAGGAAATAGGTTGGACATTGGCTGATATTTGGGGTATAAGCCCTGCCTTTTTCATGCACAAAATCATATTGGAGGAAGATTCCAAACCATCCGTAGAATATCAAAGGAGGTTGAATGAGGCCATGCAAGAGGTAGTCAAGAAAGATATCATCAAGTGGTTAGATGTAGAGGTTGTGTACCCCATTTCTGATAGTTCATGGACTTCGCCGGTACAATGTGTCCCAAAGAAGGGGGCATGACTGTGATCACAAATGATAGAAATGAATTGATCCCCACAAGAGTTGTCACCTGTTGGAGGGTATGCATAGATTATAGAAAGCTGAACAAAGTGACCTGGAAAGACCATTTTCCATTGCCATTTCTTGACCAAATGTTGGATAGACTTACCAGGCATGCTTATTATTGCTTCTTGGATGGGTATTCCGGATATATCCAGATTCTTATTGCACCTGAAGACCAAGAGAAAACCACCTTCACTTGTCTGTATGGAACATTTGCATTCTCAAGGATACCGTTTGGTCTGTCTAATGCACCGGCCACTTTTCAGCGGTGTATGATGGCAATATTCACGGATATGGTGGAGAACTTCCTCGAGGTGTTCATAGATGATTTCAGTGTTGTGGGGGTTTCCTTTGAATAATGCTTGGATAATCTTGATAAAGTGTTGGCCCGATGTGAAGAGACCAACTTAGTGCTTAATTGGGAGAAGTGCCACTTTATGGTCGAGGAGGGCATTGTACTTGGTCATAAGATCTCCAAGAACGGTATTGAAGTTGACAAAGCAAAAATTGAAGTGATATCAAAACTCCCTCCTCCCACTTCCGTCAAGGGAGTGAGGAGCTTTCTTTTTCACGCGGTGTTTTACCGTAGGTTCATCAAAGATTTCTCAAAAGGGGTGAACCCCATGTGCAAGTTGTTGGAAAAAGATGCCAAGTTTGTGTTCAATGATGATTGCATGAAATCTTTTGAGCTACTCAAGTATAGATTGAATACCACTCCCATCATTACCGCATCCAATTGGAGCTTACCATTTGAGCTCATGTGCGATGCTAGTGACGTTGCGGTAGGAGCGGCTTTGGGGAAAAGTATCAATAAGATATTTCATCTAGTCTATTATGCAAGCAAGACAATGAACGATGCCCAAGTCAACTATACGGTGACCGAGAAAGAGTTATTAGCTATTCTCTTTGCCATCGAAAAGTTCTGCTCGTATCTCGATCTCCAAGAACGGTATTGAAGTGGACAAAGCAAAAATTGAAGTGATATCAAAACTCCGTCCTCCCACTTCCGTCAAGGGAGTGAGGAGCTTTCTTGGTCACGTGGGGTTTTATCGTAGGTTCATCAAGGATTTCTCAAAAGTGGTGAACCCTTTGTGAAAGTTGTTGGAAAAAGATGCCAAGTTTGTGTTCAATGATGATCGCGTGGAAGCTTTTGAACTACTCAAGTATATATTGAATACCACTCCCATCATTACCGCACCCAATTGGAGCTTACCATTTGAGCTCATGTGTGATGCTAGCGATGTTGCGGTAGGAGCGGTTTTGGGGCAAAGAATCAACAAGATATTTCATCCGGTCTATTATGCAAGCAAGACAATGAACGACACCCAAGTCAACTATACGGTGACCGAGAAAGAGATATTAGCCATTATCTTCGCCATGGAAAAGTTTCGCCCGTACCTCATGGGTACCAAAGTGATTGTGCACACTGATCACGCGGAACTTTGTTACTTGATGAGTAAAAAGGACTCTAAGGCTAGGTTGATGAGATGGGTTCTTATTCTACAAGAGTTTGACCTTGAAATCATAGATCACAAAGGGAGTGAGAATCAAGTGGCGGACCACTTGTCCCGCTTGGAAGAGGAGGGCAGGCCTCATGATGTCCTTGAGATTAATGATTCGTTTCCGGATGAACAACTCCTCTTTGTGTCTTTGACCGGGATGCCTTGGTTCGTCGATGTGGCTAACTTTCTTGTGACCAGCTTTGTCCCGGATGAGTTGTCTTCAAACCAAAGGAAGAAGCTCAAACGAGACTGCTTGGATTATTATTGGGACGAGCCATATCTTTTCAAAATTTGCAATGATGGTATTATCTGGAGATGTATTCCGGAAGAAGAGCAACTGAGTATTCTTGAAGCTTGCCATTCCTCGCCCTACGGTGGTCACCATGGTGGGGCTAGAACTTCTACAAAGTTCCTGAGCTGTGGATTCTATTGGCCTACATTGTACAAGGACACTAGCAAGCTCGTTAGGCATTGTGATGAGTTCCAAAGATCCGGTGGAATTTCCAAGAAGAATGAAATGCCTCTCACCACCATCCTTGAGATTGGTATTTTCGAAGGGCAGGGCATCGACTTTATAGGACCATTTGTGAGTTCATGTGGGAACACTTATATTCATGTTGATGTGGATTATGTTTCGAAATGGGTTGAAGTTGTGGCTTTGCCCAACAATGAGGCACGGAGTGTGGTGGCTTTCTTAATGAAAAAAATCTTTCCAAGGTTCGGCACCCAAGGGCTATCATTAGTGATGGGGGTTCTCATTTTTTGCAACAAAGCCTTTGACCCTTTACTTTCTAAGTATGGTGTCACTCATAAGGTGTCAATCCCCTATCAACCCCAAGAAAGTGGACAGGTTGAGGTCTCCAACAGGGAGATAAATAGCATTCTATCCAAGACTGTCAATTCAAACCAGACTGATTGGTCAAGGAAACTTGACGATGCTTTATGGGCCTATAGAACAGCTTACAAGACTCCAATTGGTATGTCTCTGTATCGGTTGGTATTTGGAAAAGCAAGTCATCTTCAAGTTGAATTAGAGCACAAGGCCATGTGGGCGCTAAAGAAATTGAACCTTGAATGGGATGTAGCTGCCAATCTACGGGTAGAGCAACTAAATGAACTTGATGAGTTCAGGTTCCATGCCTACTCCAGCTCATCCTTGTATAAGGAAAACATGAAGTATTTGCACGATAAGTATATCCGGAACAAAGAATTCAAGGAAGGTGACTTGGTACTTCTATTCAAATCTCGGTTACAGATGTTTCCGGTAAAGCTTAAGTCAAAGTGGAGTGGTCCTTTCAAAGTGGTACATGTGACTCTGTTCGATGCTCTAGATTTGAAAAACAAGAATGGCGAAATATTTAGAGCAAATGGGCACCGAGTGAAGCACTACCTTGGAAATATTGATGATAGCCACGTTGTGGCATTGTTCCATTTCAAATGATAATGGTAACATGCGTCGTGCCACGAAGTTAAATTAGACACTTCTCGGGAGCAACTCATGTGTTTTTTTTTCTTTTGATTTTCTTCTTAATTAGGCATTATTTTGGACTAACTAGTTGTGACGTGTACGTAGGAATTGGTTGTGCAGTGCAGGATATTCACAAGGAAAAAATTTGGCTAAGTGGTGAACTTTCACGGACCGCGCCCAAAATTTCGCGGACCGCATGAGCACTTCGAGGCTGCACAATTCTGTGCGCAGTCGCGTAGCTTAAATGGGAAAAATGCAAACTCTCTGAAGTTGGTCTGCCAAAATTCCATAGGAGTTCGCGGCCGCGTTCAAATTTTTACGGACCGCACAAATTGTGCGGCTGTGGCCATTATTTCGTGGACCGCGCCCATGTGTCTGGGGCAGAATTACAAAAGGTAAAAGAGTGCGGGCCGCGACGAAATTTGGCGGCCGCACTCAGGTAAAGCGGTGGGGTCACTGGGTTTTGAGTATAAATAGAAGTTCTTGAAACTTTTCACACTTTACAAACCCTAACCCCTCAAACTCACCTAAAGAACTGTGCATCCTTACTTGGTTTCAAACTCATCTCATTCTCATTAATTGTGGATTTCCTACCACATTTTGCAACTGGTATGTTCATTAATTTGATTTTATCTTTTTCTTTTCTTTTCTCTGTGTTTTAAATTTTTTCTTTTTAGTTAGGGTTAGATTCATGCTAAAATGTCAAATTAATGCGTAATTTTTGCTTAACAACATATGGGTCGTGTTTGTATGCATAATGGGGGATGAGGTTAGTATCTTTGCATGCTTAATTGCTATAATTTTTGGGTAATTAGTGAAAACCCTAGTTGTCATTGTTCAACAGTGCCGAATTTATTTGAATTTCGCGACCGCGGTCATTTTTCTGTGGTTCGCGATAGTGTATGCTGCCAGGTACAAAATTTTGCGGTCCGCGATACCCTAGCTTTAAGGTACTGAAAGTTGTTCAGAATTCGCGGCTGCTATCACTTTTGTGCGGTCCGCGGTTGATCCTTCACGACCGCACCCAATTTTTTGCGGTCTACGCATTTGAACTTCAGAGACCCAATCATTTTCCTTCGCGGCCGCGTTCATTTTTATGCGGTCCCCGATGGGTCTTTCGCGGCTGCACTCATATTTGTAAGGTCTGCGGTTGATCAAGTTCAGAGAGCCAGTAGTCTAAGCCTGGCCTCTTCGCGGCCGCGCTCACTTTTACGCGATCCGCGATGGGTAGTTCGCGTCCGCACTCATTTTTGTGCGGTCCGCGATGCGCTGTTCTAAGAAGCATTGTTTTCCATTTTATGTTTATTGCTTTAACACATGATTGAGTCCCGATTCTTACTATCTTTCACTATGTGTGTGTTGCAGAAAATGGTGCGTTCTCATGAGAGAGGAGACACTTCAAAGGGGAGGACAGAATCCTCCCGAGCCTGGGGTAAAGGAAAGCAAACCTTGCCCTTAGCAGCCCAAAGGGTAATAAGAAAAAATGTTACCCTCGTTAGACCTCCTGCCAACTCTTCGGACGCAAGTGAATACCTCCTATCCCGGGAGACTTCTAAGGAGGAATCTGCACAACAACAACCGAAGACTCAATCAAAACCATTCCGATTGGTCAATGAACCTACCTCCTCTTCTGGGTCATTTGATGGCTCAAAGGGAGGTAGTGAGGCATCGAAACCATCTTCCCCACCAGCTACAACACCAGCCTCAACAGCTGCCCCAAATAATGTTGATTATGAAGTCCCAGACGAGGGGAGAGGGGGTGATACTAATGTGGGAGGATTGGCCAGGTCAAGAAAGCAAGTGTGGGATGATAGTTCTAGCAAGCAAAATTGGGAAAAATCAATCAAACTATCGAGAGGTATAGAGAGAGTATTTGGGTGTGATAGCTATATTACGATCCCAACTAAATCAAGCTTGCCTTAGATTCTTTCTACCCGTCAGATATCAACCTAGGTGGAAGTTACTACCCTAGTCTTTTTCAAACACTTGAAAACCAACAACAAAAAGATTGCACTTAGCTTTAATTATAGCATACAATAGAGTAAACTGAGAAATAGAATCAAACCCAAATGTTTGGAAGTGTAATTAGGAACAAAACCCACACCTAGCTCGAATATAAACCTAATTCCAAACCAATTAACTCCTGTGGATTCGATCCAGACCTATTTTGGTTAGAACTGCATCGACCACCCTCTCTACTCAATAGTAGTGTAGGCTTGGACCCGATCAAGGGGTGCACCTCCACAGACTTCTCATCCACCATGTGCTCCACCGAGTCCTCCGTCCAATCTTCCAGCCCCAGTTTCCACCCCACCTACTCAGGCAGCTCGAGGTGGAGGTCAGGGAGGTCGAGGTTGCCCTAGAGGGGGAGTCCAGGCCAGGTATTATGCCCTTCTAACCCGTTTAGAGGCAGTTGATTAAGATTCTGTCATCACAGATATTGTCCACATCTGTCGTAGAGATGCATTGGTATGCATCTCGGGATTCTTTGAGTTCCCTTTTTTATATATCTACTCCTGTGGGAGATTCTCTTATTGTGGACCGCGTATATCGGTCGTGTTTGATTGCTCTTAGTGGTTTTGAGACCAGAGCGGATTTATTATTGCTCAGTATGGTAGATTTTGATGTTATCTTGGGCATGGACTGGTTGTCGCCCCATTATGTTATTCTTGATTGTCATGCTAAGACCATGACACTGGCTATGCCAGGCTTACCGAGATTAGAGTGGATAGGTAACTTAGAGTATACTTCCCATAGGGTCATTTCATTTCTTAAGGCTCAGTGAATGGTTGAGAAGGGGTGTGATGCGTATTTGGCCTATGTGAGAGATGTCAATATTGATACCCCTACAGTTGAGTCAGTTCCTGTAGTGAGGGTTTCCCTAATGTGTTTCCAGCTGATCTTCCGGGCATGCCGCCCGACAGAGATATTGATTTTGGCATTGAATTGTTGTCGGGAACTCAGCCCAAATCTATTCCTCCTTACCATATGGATCTTCCTGAGTTGAAGGAGTTGTATGAGTTTCTTGATAAGGGCTTCATTAGGCCCAGCGTATCACCTTGGGGTGCTCCAGTCTTGTTTGTGAAGAAAAAGGATGGTTTTATGCGTATGTGTATTGATTATCGCCAGCTGAACAAGGTTACAGTGAAGAACATGTATCCTTTGCCTCGCATCGATGATTTATTTGATTAGTTACACGGTGTCGGGGTGTTTTCCAAGATTGACTTGCGTTCTGGCTGTCAGCAGTTAAAAATTTGGGAGTCGGATATCCTGAAGACTACTTTCAGGACCACATATAGTCATTATGAGTTTCTTGTCATGTCTTTTGGGCTGACCAATGCCTCAGCAGCCTTTATGCATTTGATGCACAGTGTGTTCCGGCCTTATCTTAATTCCTTCATCATTGTGTTTATTGATGACATTCTGGTGTATTCCCGGTCTCCAGAAGATCATAAGCAGCACATGAGTACTGTGCTTCAGACTTTGAGGGAGAAGAGATTCTATGCAAAATCCTCTAAGTGTGAATTATTGCTTGATTCAGTGGCATTCTAGGTTCACGTAATAACTTGTGATGGGATCAAGGTAGATCCGAAGAAGGTGGAGGTAGTGCAGAGTTGGCCTAGACCATCATCAGTTACGGAGTCCGTAGTTTCCTTGGTTTGGAGGGATATTACCGTCGCTTTGTAGAGGGGTTTTCATCTATTGCATCACCTATGACCAGGCTAAACCAGAAGGGTGCTCCGTTCAGGTGGATTGAGGAGTCTGAGGAGAGATTTTAGAAGCTCAAGACAACTTTGACTACAGCCCTAGTATTTGTATTCCCTACAGGTTCGGGGTCTTACACTTTCTATTGTGATGCCTCGAGGATTGGTCTTGGGGCGGTGTTGATGCAGGATGGTAGGGTGATTACCTACACGTCCAGACAGTTGAAGGTGTATAAGAAGAATTATCATGTCCATGATCTTGAGTTAGCAGCTATTGTTCATGCCTTGAAGATCTGGCGCCATTATTTGTACACTGTTCCTTGTGAGATCTGCAGCGATCACCGGAGTTTGTAGCACCTATTCAAGCAAAAAGACCTTAATTTGCGTTAGCGGAGGTATTTGTAGATACTTAAGGATTATGACATCACTATATTGTACCACTCTGGGAAGGCCAATGTTGTGACCAACGCCTTGAGTCGCCAGGCAGAGAGTTTGGGGAGTCTGGCACATCTTCCAACAGCAGAGAGGCCCTTGGCATTGGACGTGCAGGCTTTAGCCAGCCATGTTGTGAGACTGGACATTTCGGAGCTGAGCCAAGTATTGGCTTGTGTGGTCGCTCGGTGTTCTCTTTATGACCGCATTAAGGAGTGCCAGTATGATGATCCCCACCTTATAGTTCTTCAGGACAGGGTCCGGCGAGGTGATGCTAGAGATGTGACTATTGGTGATGATGTCGTGAAGAGGATGCAGGGCCCGATATGTGTGCCCAATGTGGATGGGCTTTGGGAGTTGATTCTTGAGGAGGCCCATAGCTCGCGGTATTCCAACCATCCGGTTGCCGCGAAGATGTACCAGGATTTGAGACAACACTATTGGTGGAGGAAGATGAAGAAAGATATAGTTGGGTTTGTGACCAGGTGTCTCAACAGTCAGCAGGTCAAGTATGAGCATCAGAGATCGAGTGGCTTGCTTCAGAGGTTAGAGATCCCAGTGTGGAAGTGGGAGCGGATCACGAAGGATTTTGTAGTTGGACTCCCACGGACTTTGAGGAAGTTATATGTTATTTGGGTGATCGTGGATCGACTGACAAAGTCATCTCATTTCATCCCAGTGATGACTACTTACTCTTCAGAGAGATTGGCTGAGATTTACATCAGAGAGATTGTCCGCCTTCATGGAGTCCCAGTTTCCATCATTTCAGATAGAGGTACACAGTTCACATCACGGTTCTGGAGAGTTGTACACTAGGAGTTGGGTACTAGGGTGGAGCTGAGCACAACCTTTCACCCTCAGACGGATGGGTAGTCCGAGCAAACGATTCAGATTCGAGAAGATATGCTCCGTGCATATGTGATGGAGTTTGGAGGGTCATGGGACCAATTCTTGCCACTTGTGGAGTTTGCCTACAGCAACAATTATCAGTTCAGTATTCATATGGCACCGTATGAGGCTCTGTATGGTAGGCGGTGCCGGTCCCCAGTTGGTTAGTTTGAGCCTCGCGAGGCCCGACTGCTGGATACAGACTTGGTCCAAGATGCTCTGCATAAGGTGAAGGTGATTCAAGATAGACTTCGCACAGCCCAGTCCAGACAGAAGAGTTATGAGGACTGGAAAGTTGGCATTTTAGCATTTATGTTTGGAGAGCGAGTCTTGCTTCGGGTATCGCCTATGAAGGGCGTCATGAGGTTCGTGAAGAAGGGAAAGTTGAGC
This sequence comes from Nicotiana knightiana, assembly GCA_005239525.1. Lineage (NCBI taxonomy): Eukaryota > Viridiplantae > Streptophyta > Magnoliopsida > Solanales > Solanaceae > Nicotiana > Nicotiana knightiana. The sequence continues at coordinate 46,783 of ML376366.1, read as the reverse complement.
CCGAGGTACATTGGTCCTTCTGAGATATTGCGGCATGTTGGGGAGGTTGCTTATGAGCTTGCCTTACCTCCCAGCCTAGTAGGGGTTCATCTGGTATTCCATGTTTCTATGCTCTGGAAGTATCACAGTGATCCGACTCATGTATTCTATTTCAGCTCAGTCTAGTTGGACAAGGATCTATCTTATGTTGAGGAGCCAGTGGCTATCTTGGACAGGCAGGTCAGAAAGCTAAGGCCTAAGTACATTGCTTTAATAAAGGTTCGGTGGAGGGTCAGCTGACCGAAGAGGCGACTTAGGAGACCGGGCAAGATATGCGCAGTCGTTATCCTCATCTTTTCACAACTTCAGGTATGTCTTTGTACTCGTTCGAGGACGAACGATTGTTTTAAGAGGGGGAGGATGTAGCAACCCTGCCAGTCATTTTAAGAGTTAGAGTCTCGATCCCCTATTAACTGTTTTCCCCGTATCTTATTATGCTATGTTGGGTTGTCGAGAGGGTTCGTGTTGGCTTTTGAAGTGAATTGAGACATTTAGTCTCTTATTTGGGAGCTTAAGTTGGAAAAGTCGACCGGATGTCGACTTGTGTGTAACGAACTCATATTTGAATTTTGATGGTTCCATTAGCTCCGTTAGGTAATTTTGGACTTAAGAGCGTGTCTGGAATGTGATTTGGAGGTCCATAGTAGATTTAGGCTTGAATTGGCGAAAGTTAGAATTTTTGGGATTTTGATCGAAAGCGAAAATTTTGATATCGGGACCGGAATGGAATTCCAGAAGTGGGAGTAGGTTTGTAGTGTCATTTTTGACGTGTGTGTAAGATTTGAAGTCATTCGGATGAGGTTTGATATGTTTCAGCATCATTTGTAGAATTTAGAAATTTCAAAGTTCTTTAGGCTTGAATCCGTGCATAATTCCTGTTTTTGATGTTGTTCGAAGTGGTTTGAAGGCTCTACTAAGTTCGTATGGTGTTTAAGGATTGGTTGGTATATTTGGTTGAGGTCCCGGGGGCCTCGGGTGAGTTTCGAGTGCTTAACGGATGAAATTTGGACTTAGGAATGTTGCAGAAGGATTTCTGGTTTCTGATGTTTCTCATCTGCAGAGGGAGATCGCAGGTGTGGACTCCCACGTGCAGAAGATCAGGCACAGATGCGGATTGGGAAGGAATGGACAAGGGTTGCAGGTGCGAGGGAATCGCCGCAGCTGCGATGCCCACAGATGCGCTACAGGACCCGCAGAAGCGGAAGAAGACGGCAGAAGCGGACATGGGCCAGCATGTGCGCACACGCAGGTGCGGCCATTTGTTCGAAGATGCGGACCCATCCCCTTAAGTCATTTCCACACCTGTAATGGAAATTCCGCAGGTGCAATGGCGCAGGTGCGATGAATTGTCCGCAGATGCGGAATAACTAGGCTGAAAAGGGGCAGAATCGAGGGTTAATGTTCATATTCACAAAATTCGATTTTGAGCTCAAGAGAAGGCAATATTTCGAGGGTTTTGAAGAGGAAAAAATTGGGTAACAATTCCTAATCCTATTTTGATCCCATTTCACTAATCTATTGTTATTTTCTCCATTAATCAAGGAATTTGAGTGAGAAAGTGGGAAATTGGGGGGGGGGGGGGGGAGGGGAAAGTCCCCCAATCGAATTTCTGAGTTTTGAGTGGGATTTAGGAGTCGGATTTGGATGATTTTTGTACAACTGAACTCGTGAGTGAATGGGTGTTCTTATTTGGTAACTTTTATTAGATTTTGAGGTGTGCACCCTAGTGAACTTCTTGGGTGTTTTTCTATTTTCTTGCCTTATCTTCGATTTCATTAGCTAGATTAGTTACTTGTATCTATATTTATGTTATGTAATTTATTTGATTAGATTTGGGCCACTAGGAGTTGGATACTCGTGGCAAGAGCGTGGTTTCGAATTGATTTGATCTTGGTTTGAGATAAGTGGCTTGCCTAACCTTGTGTGGGGGAACTCCCCCTTAGGATTTTTGTACTGTTTGATATATGAACGTTGTGTACGTAAGGTGACGAGTACGTATACGGGCTATTTGTTTTAAAACTCCATTTTTTGCTAAATTAGAACCTGTTTTTCCTTGTTTGAACGACACTAGCATATGTAATTTCCTTGTGTAGATTAGAAAAACATGCCTACATGTTTTGACTGACTATTTGAACTCTGTGCAGCATATTTAGTGGAATTTCTGTTTCCTTTGGTTGAACTTAGCCTAAACTATAGTTTTCTTGCGGTAACTGTTGTGTTTATTGGTTGAGCTGCATATTTCCTTTGGGACTACAAAAAGGTATTCCGGGAGATCCCCTTGTGCTGCATATTTCTGAGCTGATGGCTTTCACTGACTTCTATTCCTATAAATTTGTGTATTTGTTTTACTGTAATATATCTCTTTCTATCTTATTTCATTATATTTATACCGATAGGGCTCTGACCTGACATCGTCACTACTCGATCGAGGTTAGGCTTGGCACTTACTGGGTACCATTATAGTGTACTCATGCCCTTCCTACACATGTTTTTGTGTGCAGATCCAGGTACCTCTCGTCCGCCTCAGTACTACTCCAGCAGCAACAGCCACCGGAGACTTCAAGGTATATCTGTACGCGTCCGTAGATCCTCGGCGACCCCCTCTATCTTTTACTTTGTTTCCCTCATGTACTTCTTAGACTCCTTGTATAGCAGACTATAGATAGATTTCATAGAGCTTGTGACTCATGGTTCCGGGTTTTGGGAAGTGTTGTGTGTAAATTGACAAATTGGTTTTACTTGTATATGTCGAGCGGCATTTTACCTTTACATAGCCATTTTGATGCTTAGTCGTTCCTTTATATTCGTTATTTTCTATTATTTCAATGTTAATAGGCTTACCTAGTCGTAGCGACTAGGTGCAATCATGACGTCTTTCGAAGGGGGGAAAATGGATCGTGACACTCGAGCAGCTTCGTGTTATGTATTATGACTTGCATGTGTGGCCTAGTTCATATTTCGGATGATTCGGAATTGGTTTGGAAGGATAATTATTTTTTGGAAGCTTAAGTGAAAAGAGTAGACCGGAGTTTGACTTTTGTGTATGTAACGACCCAAGCGGTCGTTTTGAGCATATTTGCTCTGATCCCCTATTTATTGCCTCCTCTATATTATATTTTGGTTATGTAACTTGTCTGAGGTGTTTGGTTTTGGTTTTGAGCGATTTTCGTCTTCAAATTGGACATTTAGTCCCTAAGTTGGAGCCTTAAGTTAATAGAGTTGATCGTAGTTTGGATTTTGTATAGATGACTCCGGAATAGATTCATGATGGTTCCAATAGGTTTGTATGGTGATTTTAGACTTAGGAGTGTGTCCGAATATTGATTTGGAGGTCTGTAGGTCGTTTCTACGTGAATTGGCGAAAGTTAGAAAGTTGAAGGCTTGGAAGGTTGGAAAGTTTGACCGGGAGTTGACTTTGTTGATATAGAGGTTGGATTTCGATTCCGGAAGTTAGAAGAGGTCTGTCATGTTATTTATGACTTGTGTGAAACATTTGAAGTCAATCGGAGTTGTTTTGGTATGAATTGGCATTAGATTTTGGAATTCGGAAGTTCATAGTTTCATAGTCTTGAATTGGATTGCGATTTGTAGAATCGATGTCGTTTGATGTGATTTTTGGCCTCTAGTAGGTCCGTTATGTGTATTGGCACTTGTTTTTATATTTGGACGGGGTTCTGGGGGGGCCGGGTGTGATTCAGATCGAATCTGAAATAATTTAGACTTAATCTCATTGCTGAAGAGGGGTTGTGTCTGATGCAACCGCACTTGTGCACTATTGGCCGCAGGTGCGGACTCGCAAATGCGAGGGGTTGATCACAGAATCAAATTGTGGCCAGCCCAACTAGGACCGCAGGTTCGGTTAGAGTTCCGAAAAAGCGGACTCGTAGGGCTGATTGAGGAGGCACGGAAGAGGACTCGCAGGGCGATTGAGGAGGCGGAGAAGCGGAAAGGCTAGCCAAGCATGGGGTCGCAGAAGTGGAACCCCTTCCGCAGGAGCGAAAGCATAGATGCACATTTTAGTCCGTAGGAGCGAAGGTTACAGGGCTAAGTCATGGCCGAACTCGCAATGAAATTTTCGCAAGTGCGGAGCCGCAGATGCCGTTGTGGGTTCGCATGTGCAAATTCCCTGGGTAGAAAAAAGAAAAAGACCTAAGTCGAGGGTTTGATTTCATAATCCATTTTAAGACCTAGAGAGCTCGTTTTGTTGTAATTTTTCGGGAGCTTTTCAAGGAAAACATTGGGGTAAGAAATCCTAACTCAGTTTTGGTTAAATTACACGAATTTATTGTTAATTTCATCATTTAGTTAGTGATTTGAGTTGGAAATTTGAGGAAAATTTGTGAGAACTTCTTAGGCTAAAATTTGGGGATTTCAAAAGGCGATTTGAGGTCGGATTTGAGTAAATCTTGTATGGTTGGACTCGTTATCGAATGGATGTTCGGATTTAGTAATTTTGGTTGAATACCAAGATGCGGGTCCGGGTTAACTTTTGAGTTGTATTTTTATTTCTTTGCAAATATCGTAACTTTATTATTTGAATTAGTTTCCTATAGTTTATATTTATGGTATGAAGTTGTTCTGGCTAGATTCGAGCTGTTTGGAGTTGGATAATCGAGAAAACGCCTCCTAGTGGATTGAGTTAGCATGTTTTGAGGTAAGTGTCTTGCCTAATTTTGTGTGGAGGAATTTTCCCTTAGGGTTGGTGTTGTTTTGTGATAATTTTGATATGTGGAAGCCGTTTACGCAAGGTGACGAGTATGCACACATGCTAAATGTTGAAATTTACTAGTTTTTAGCTATGTAGATTCCTTTAATACCTTAATTGAGTTATTTTAACATGTTATACTCATCATCATTAGTCTATTTTCACATGTTCTACTTGTCGTATCTCTTACTTGCTAATTGGTCTACATGTTTAGTTGAAATTCTTGTTCCCTTTATTCCATATTTATTATTTAACGATTGAGTTCTTACTAGAAGTTGTTTTTCTTGGAATATCTAGTTGATGAAATTGATATTGAGTTATAAAGGTCGTGATTCACATTGAGGTAAAGTGTTAAGTTGTGAAATACTATTCTTGTTGAGTTATTCACTTCTGGTTATTATTGTTGAAACTCGTGTGTACATTGTGGTTGAGCCATGGGCTATTTATGGTGAAAACACCATTGTTGTTGATTTCTGTAGCAAGCCATGATTTTGGGCACTTGAGGTGTGAATTGTGATACATTGTGATATTGATACGCATGCGGTGGTATAGGTTTTCGAGTTGAAACGCATTCGGTGATATAAGGTGGGGTTGATACGCATGGATAGTAGGGGAACTACTAGAAGCCACGCGGTGTGATAAGGTGGGCTAAAACGCGGGATGCTATTTCAGGAAAATGATTCTAAAAACTAAATGCTAGGATCCCGCGGTGATATAAGGAAAGATTGTGAATTATTTTTGTGATTTGAGACTACGAGGCGGTACCTCGGTAGTGACTCTTGTAGGTATTTCCCTATTGATGCACTTTTCTTTGGTTGTTTTGTTTCCTTAAATAGCATTCCTGGTTTTTCTCCGTGGTGCATTATTGTCACGACCCAAATTTCCCTCTGTTGGGTACCGTGATGGCACCTAGTCTTAGGGACTAGGTAAGCCTAGCATTTAACCATAATAACAATATAAAAGAACTTTAAAAATCTCGATAATAGAAATCTTGACTGGGTCTACATTTTTTCCCCAAAACCCGGTAAATACAAGTCATAAGCTCTACGAAATCTTTCTGCCAAATATAAATACAAATGTCTAGAAATAAGTAAGTACAGTTGAAATAAACAGGAAGGTGACTCCGAAGCCTGCGGACGCAGCGACAGGTTACCTTGAGTCTCCTCAGCAATCATCCACGCAGCTACTAACAACCAAAACCTTGATCTGTGCAAACAAAAATGCACAGAAGTGTAGTATGATCACACCACAGCGGTGCCCAGTAAGTATCAAGACTAACCTCGGTGGATTAGTGACGAGGACTAGTCAAGACTTGGTCTACATGATAAATAACATGAATGTGGAAATGACCGAACGTTACATCTACCTAAGACTTTACGGACTAATTTACAACAATGACAATATAAAGCGGAAGGAAATTACAGAAAATCAATCACGAAACAGCACAAAAATACACAGAAAGATGGACAACAAAACAAGGCAAACCGAAAGAAAACACAATACATTGGAGAACACCAATAACTCAACTCTATGTAGGTTTGTTCACATCGGGCCTTAGCCATTAAAATCCATAAACTGGTGGAAATCTTTCAAACTACAGTTCATATGAAAAACTTTTGCAAATAAAATCATTTTAGTATGGAAGAGTTTCCTTTGAAAATATACTTTCTCCAAAATTAGATATAAGTATATTTAATAGAGAGAATTACGTAAAACATAGTTTCTTTCAAATTACGAAACTTCCCAAAGATGTTTTCCCAATAAATGACTTCCAAATATCATTTTAGGCAAGACTACTGCTTTTCAAATATACCTTCGATGTGAAAGTCATTCAAATATAATCATTTCGAAAGCATTGCTTTTTCAATAATACTTTTCAATAAAATCCCTTGATCAAAAACTCCTCAAGATTTATCTACCGGAACTCAGTCTGTAACTCAGAAATTGCCATGCAGTACAGGAGGAATATCAAATCTTGCCAATAAATGTAGTAAGAGATCGGTAGGAATATCCAAATTTAGAACAACAGAATAAAATGCAAATACAAGTGCACGGCATCACCCTTCGTGCTTTTTCTCTCATCCTCACCAAAACAAGTGCACGGCATCACCCTTCGTGCTTTACTCTCATCCTCACCAAAACAAGTGCACGGCATCACCCTTCGTGCTTTACTCTCATCCTCACCAAAACAAGTGCACCGCATCACCCTTCGTGCTTTACTCTTATCCTCACAATAAATAAATAAAAATGGCACGTCATTATCCTTCGTGCTTAAATAAAAAAACATGGAACGACATTATCCTTCGTGCTTAAATAAAATAAACATGGAACGACATTATCCTTTGTGCTTAAATAGAATAAACATGGCACGGCATTATCCTTCGTGCTTAAATAGAATAAACATGGCATGGCATCACCCTTCGTGCTTTTACACTCTCATCCTCACAATAAATAAATACACGGCATCACCCTTCGTGCTTTACACTCTTCTTCTCCCAAACAACATCAAGAACAACAGTTTGGCAAGAAAAATCAACAATAAGAACCATAAACATCCCGGCAAGAGAATCACAATGCAAACAATACCATTGATAGCATAAACAGTAATAGAAATTGTAACATCCCGGCAAGGGAATCAACAAGGCACACAACATCATCAACAACAGGGATAATAAGAGAAACCACACGATCCCGGCAAGGGAAACAGTTATAACCAATCTCATCTAAACAGTTAACTTCACGGAATAAACTCAACTTAAACAAAGGTACAGTAATAGGCAACATCAAGGAAATACCAACAACATGAATGTCTAACAATTAGATCTAAGTGTCACTTAAGGAAATAGCCATATAAATCATAATGTAATACTCACGGGTATGCTTGACTCCAACGAATAGATGTTCCAACTACGACTAGTCAACTATAAGGCTAGATGAAACTAACCATAATCAATTAGGCAAGTCACGAAGAAAATATAGCATGTTGATAAGAGAAGTAGAGTATTCAGTTAAGTCAATTAAGGTCAAATAGACAACGAAGGAATCCAAAACAAATAATTCTAATTTAAACAGGAAGGGATGAAATTAACAACCAAGGATTCAAATGTAACAATTACAAATCATACACAGGTAATATAAGAACCTACGAATCCTAAAAGGCCAATCTAATTGCAAATAAGTCTGAGTACGTACGCGTCACCTCACATACACGGACTACAATAAACAAGGAAGACTCAATCCTATGGGGTAGTTCCCCCACACAAGGTTAGGCAAGATTCTTACCTCAAAGACGACAACCCGGTACTCAAAAGTGAACTTCTCGGGCGAAAAGACCTCCGGACGGCTCAAAATCAACTAAAACAACTTCAAAATACACATAAAACGTATAAGGAACTATTCTGAATAATAAAGTTTCAGTCTTTATAAATTTATAAAAATCGACCCAAAAGTCGACCCTCGGGCCCACACCTCGGAACCCGATAAATTTACAAAAATCCGATTACCCATTCCGATACGAGTTCAACCATACTAATTTATCAAATTCCGATACTATTTGGTCCTTCAAATCATGATTTTTCATTTTAGAAATTTTTTTTCAAAACCCACATTCTTCCTCAACTAATAACACAATTTAAATGATAAAAACAAGAACTAATTCATGAAATATAACTAATTCTAGTGGAAGAACACTTACCCATTCGATTTGTGTGGAAAAAACCCCAAAGAATCGTCAAAAATCGAGCTCTAGAAGTCAAAATAGGTTTAAAATGGCGTAACCCTCGTTATATAACTGTTGCTCAGGTATTTACTCATTGCAATCGTGTAAAATGATTCGCGATCGCGAAGTACAAAAATTTTCAGCCTAAAATTTGCTCTTCGCGATCGCGAAGAACAAATGCCCAGCTCTTCCGGACAGCCTCTAGTATAATGCACATAACGTTTTGTACAAAACTCCAAATTGTAAATGGTTTGAGTTTTTTAAAACTAGACACCAAGAGATACAACTTTTATTCTTTTCTCATCTCCCAATTGCTTATAGATGTTGATATATAAGTTGCTAAAGTCAGTTCTATGCAACACAATGTGATTTCCAAATACTTCCCGGACATACTGTAGTATATCAACCATAAATCTCTGTAAACAACTCCAAATTCCAAATGGTTTAACTTTTCAAAAACTAGACCCAAAGAGATACAACTTTCGTTTTTGTATCATCTACAAATTCCTTATAGATTTCAAGATAAAAACTTCCAAAGTCGAGTCAGTGCAGCAGAACATTTCCTCTACGCGATCGCGAAAGACCTTCCGCGATCGCGCTTCACTGGCCCATTTCTCTCATTTTACTCATCGCAATTGCGATCAATTCCCCGTGATCGTGTAGCACACTGTTGTAGCCAAAAATAGCAGCAATAAATGGCCTAGAAACGGTCCGAAACCACCCCGAAACTCACCCGAGCCCCTCGGGACACCGTCCGAACGTGCCAACAAGTCTCAAAACATATCACGGACTTAGTCGAGGCCTCGAATCACATCAAACAATGCTAAAAATACTAATCACACTCCTATTCAAGCTTTATGAACTTTAGAACTTTAAACTTCTATATTTGATGCTGAAACCTATCAAATCACGTCCGATTGACCTCAAATTTTGCACACAAGTCACATTCAACATTACGGACCTGCTCCAACTTCCGGAATCGTATTCCGACACCGATATCAAAATTTTCACTTTCGGTCGGATTCCTCAAAAACCTTCAAATTTCTATATTTAGCCAAATGACTTAAAAATAACCTACGGACATCCGAATTCACTTCCGATCGCGCTCCCAACTCCAGAATTACCATACGGAGCTATTCCCAAGCTCGAAATCCCAAATGGACATCTATATCACTGAAATGCCTTCCAACCCAGATTTATGAAATTCTTCTAAAATGCTATTTTCCATTACGCCGAAATGCTCTGGGGTTATCCAAATCCCGGTCCGAACATACGCCCAAGTCCAAAATCATCATACGAACCTGCTGGAACCTTCAAATCCTGATTCAGAGGTCGTTTAACCAAAATTCCAATTTTAGTTGATTCTTCCAACTTAAGGCTCCCGAAATGAGAATTTTCTTTCCAATTCAACTTCGGATTATCCGATAACTGAATCTAACCACCCACGCAGGTCGATACATAAAATGTGAAGTTGTTCATGACCTTACGCCACTGAACAGAGCTGAAATCCTCAAAACGACCGGTCGGGTCGTTACAATTATTTTCTTTAGCTCTGTGTAGCTAACCTTGATATGTTATTGATCGTTTCAATTTCATTGCTTTGATTACTACATTGCTATACATTTGTACATATTTTCTTATTTATTCCAGTAGGGCCTTGATCTGACCTCGTCACTACTCTACCGATGTTAGGCTTGGCGCTTACTGAGTACCATTGTGGTGTACTCATGCTATGCTTCTGCACATCTTTTTGTGCAGATCCGAGTACCTCCTACCAGCCCAGGTTCTAGAGAGAGCTCAGCTTCGAAAACTTCAAGGTAAACCTGCCGGCGTTCGTAGGCCTCGGAGGACCCCTCTACCTAGATTATTTTATTTCCTAATCCTTTATTAGACACTGATGTATAGAGATATTCAGTATCACTTCTTAGAGCTTATGACTTGTATTTTGCCGGGTTTTGGGAAACTATATATATGTTAAGTTGTGAAGATTTGTTTTTATAGTAGTTGATGAGTTTTGCGTCTTTAATTATTATTTTAGTTATTTCTGCATAAATGTTACGATTACCTAGTCTTAGAGACTAGGTGCCATCACGACATCCTAAAGAGAAAAATTGGGATTGTGACCATGTAGACGACTCTGGAATGGTATTTTAATAGTTCCAATAGATTCGTATGGTGATTTTGAAATTAGTTAGGTGTCTATATTTGGATTTGGAGGTCCGTAGGTTAATTTGATGCATTTTGGCGAAAATTGGAAAGTTGAAGGTTTGGAAGGTTGAGAGGTTTGACCGGGGTTGACTTCGTGGATATTGAGTTTGGATTTTGATTTCATAAGTTGGTATAGCTCCATCATGTCTTTTGGAATTTGGATACAAAATTTGACGTCATTCTGGGTTTATTTGATATGACTCGGCTTGAGTTGTAGAAGTTGGAAGTTAATTAAGTTTGATTTGAGGCGCGATTCGTAGTTTTGATATTATTTGATGTGATTTGAGGCCTCGAGCAGGTCCGCGTTATGTTATGGAACTTGTTGGTATGTTTCAACAGATTTCTGGGGCCCCCGGCTGTGTTTCGGATGAGCTACGGGCCATTTCTCCATGTTATTGGATTGTTGTGTTGCTCGTGCTTCATGTCCTTATTCGCGATCGCGTAGGCTGTTTGGTCGGTGACCCTTTTTCCTTATTCGCATTCACAGTGTATGGCTCACATCGCATATATGTGAGTTCTTATTCCTCACGTTAGCAGTAGTTCTTTTGTGATCGCATAGTGGGCGACCATGTTGGGAAGACCGGTACTTTGTTCTTCGTGTTCGCATAGATATGTTCGCGATCGCGTAAGCTGAGGCAGTGATGAACCGCGTTCCCGTCTCCCCTGTTCTGTGGTGCTTTTGTGGGGGAGGTGTTATTTCTTCTTTCCGATTGCATGCCTATTTTCGCTATCGTGATGTGCAAATGCCTGGGCAGCAGATATTAATTCCCAAATGAGGGTTTTGTTCCATTTATCATCTTTTGAGCTAGAGACCTCGGATTTGAGTGATTTTTGAGGGGGTTCTTCATGTGTTGGTTTGGAGTAAGTGTTCCTTACCTAGATTTGATTATATTTCATGATTCCATCTTTTTTTTTAACATTAAATTAGTGATTTGAATGGGAGAAAAATGGGAATTTTTGTGAAAACGTTCAAAAGTGTAAAATGATCATTTGAAGGGCGATTTGATGTCGGAATTGGATAATTTTAGTATGGTTGGACTTGTATTGCGATGGATATTTGAATTTTTTGAATTTTATCGAGTTTCGAGATACGGGCTCGGGGTTGACTTTTTAGTTTTCATTAAAGATCCAATCTTTATTTTCCAGAATTGTTTCCTATGATTTTTATTTATGATATTAAGTTGTTTTGGCTAGATTTGAGCCGTCTGGAGATTTGTTTCACTCGAGAAGGTCATTTTAGAGTATTGGTTTAGCTTCTTTGAGGTAAGTATCTTGCCTAACTTTGTGTGCGGGAACTACCCATTAGGATTTGAGTCGTTTGTGCTATTTGTGTCATGTGAAAACCGTGTACGCAAAGTGACGAGTACGTACTCAGTCTTATATATGGAAATTGACTCGTACTCAGGCTTATATATGGAAATTGACCGGCCTAGACTCTTAGACATCTTTTATGCACTTATTTGGAATTGTTAGTACATGTTATATCTTTTATCCGTCATGTCTACTATCACATGCTTTATTTGAAGTTGTCGTTACTTGTCACATGCTTTACTTGTCGAGTTTGCTCTTATATGCTTTATTTGGAGTTACTATCACTTTTATTATTATGTGATTTCTTTTATTTTGGAGCTACCCTTAGTTAAAATTGTCGTCACATGATATCCTTTTGTTGTCCGGTTGTTCTCATGCATTTAGATGTAGTACTAGTTCGTGCCACCTCCTTCATTGTTAGCCTAATTCATACACTAGAGTCCGAAGTTTTCCATTTCGTGGAAGTACTTTTACTATCGAGGTTATCCTTAAAAAATTAACGAGAATTGAAGTTATCGAGGGTCACTAATCTATTATAATTGAAGTTGTGTTTAAAGGGGGTGTCGTTCCTTGTTGAGTTGCTTTTCCGTTCATTTTGTTGTTATTGAGATTCTATATACGTTGTGTTGAGTCGTGTTCTATGTGTTGTGAAAATATTGATATCGTTGAATCTTTGAAAAGGTTGTGGCCAACAGGTACTTGTAATACGAGTTGATATGTTGTGTTGTCGTGATGATCGCACATGTGAATTGTTGTGTGATTTGGCTATTGTTATGCAGAGTATAAGAATGACATTTCATAGTTGTTTTTATGCAGAGTATAAGGGTGGAATTTCACCGTTGTTATTATGTAGGGCATAAGGGTGGCATCTCATTGTTGTTGAATGTACGGAGTGATACGGGTGGATATTGTGTTATTTTTCGGGCGGAGCGATAAGGGTGTCTATTATACAGAGTGATACGGGTGGCTATAGGAGAGATAAATGCGGCTAATGATACTGTTAGGGCAGAGTGATACGGGTGGCTATTAGAGAGACAAGGGTGGCAATGTCAGGGATGATGTGTGATGGTTTTGAGACATTGTGTTAGTGATTTTCGTGTGATTGTTTCCTTTTCCTTGTGTTTTTCATGCACCTTATGTGACTTTCTTTGTTGGTCGATGAGCTATTCGATGTCTTTGATATTACTTGTTGACTTGGGCCAGTAGCACACTCGCACAAGCATACACCGTAGCATGCCACTTATACTAGCTCAGGAGTATGAAACTTGGTGTTTATTGATCATGACCATGTGTTCTTGTATTATCTGTTTTCATGTTGATTGTGAGCCTATGACCATGCCGGGAAAATTGTGATTGTGAGCCTGTGGCCATGCCGGGCGGATTGTGATTGTGAGCCTATGATCATGCCGGGCGGATTGTAATTGTGAGTCTGTGATCATGCCGGGTGGATTGAGATATTGGCACGTGAGTTGTCCATGTGGTTGTGATTCGAGATGTGGGAACGAGGTATTGTGAGTATGATGGGTTGAGACCCGTGACTTATGACTATGAGATAAGGTATCACGGGGTGATTTCGTTGTGAATCGTGTGTTAGAACAACTTGATTAATTGATTGTTCTTTGTGTTCTTTATTTGGGTCCAATGATACTTCACAGTGTTCTTGTTGCTTTACTATTTATATCACATGTAGATTATGTTGCCATTTACTGATTTCTATTATTAGCTTTATACCTCTATACTACACATGTTATCTTGTCTAGTGAGTGTCTTGACTTGTACCTTGCCACTACTCCACCGAGGTTAGTATTGATACTTACTGGGTACCGACTGTGGTATACTCATACTACACTTTTGCATATTTTTTGTGCAGATGCAGGTACTTGGAGTCTATTGATTGTTAGATAGCGGGCCAGATATTGCTGCAGAGACTTCAAGGTATACCAGTCGTCACGTTCGTAGGCCTCGGAGTCACCTTCGGAAGTTATCTTTGTACAGTTTAATTCTATTCTAGAACAGTTGTACCTAGAGATTTTCTTTAGTGAACTCAGTTGAGTTTGTGACTTATACTACCGGTTTTGGGATTGTTAGCTTGTATAGACATTTGATGTTTCATAGTTGTTGGTTGAATTTTTGCCATTAATTCAGCAAGTGTTAGGCTTACCTAGTTTTAAAATTTAGGTGCCATCACAATATCCTACAGAGAGAAATTGGGGTCGTGACAGGAGAGAACTCTGAGGTTCACTTGGTAGGTTGTTGGATCATCAAACTAGAAAGAATATGTTGGCATTGTCTCATTCTTATCCTCATTCAACATGTTATTTTAATCTCAGTGGTTGATTAAAAACTTGAAAAATAGAAGTCATTATTAAAGGTCGTTCGAAGCTTCATTTTTAGAAATTGAATTACTACTATAACATTGTATAAAAGTGCATAATCATCTCTAACTAACTTTTTGTACGATTTTCACTTGCAAATTGGGGTGGTGACGACATTATCTTAATGACTAGGTGCCATCACGACATCCTACGGAGGAAAATTGGGGTCGTGACAGGAAAGAACTATGAGGGTTCACTTGGTAGGTTGTTGGATCATCAAACTAGAAAGAATATGTTGGCATTGTCACTACTAAAAATCCGGGAAAAAGCGACCACCAAAAGCAACCAAAGATGGTCGCTAAATAGTGAAAAAGCGACCAAAATGAGTTCAACAGGGCTTGGTCGCTATTTTGTTGGTCCCTTTACATTAGGGACCAAAGTTGGTCGCTAATTAGGGACCAACTTTGGTCTCTAATGTAAAGGGACCAAATATTTCGGGTATAAATATAGCGACCAACTTTGGTCGCTTTAGTATTTTAATAATATAAATTTAGCGACCAAAGTTGGTCTTTATAGTTAAATTACATTTTTTATTTATTATTATTCAAAATATAGCGACCAACTTTGGTCTGTAAACTAAATATTATATTTTTAAATCTGGAATTATTATATATAATTTTTCATCAAATATACATGTGTGTCAGTTGAATCATCGACTTATAACCTAGTGATGAATGAATGTAATTCATTAACTCTGTTATAATACAAACAATGAATACAGTATCATATACTAGAACATGCTATATATGTAGTTAAAGCAGCACGAAGTGTGTGTGTTATATATATACACACACTAACATATACTATAACAAGTTATAGTATTACAGTGAAGTGTCTGTGTGTGTGTGTGTATACTTTGATAGCCGTATATATGTATCAATCCCTAAAATAACCCGACCATGTGTTCCTAGTGCTTCATGTTCTTATATATATACATTGTCATGACCCAAAATCCATAGGTCGTGATGGCGCCGGACACCACTGTCAGGCAAGCCAAATCCTTAATTAGTTGAAATACATTCATGTTTTAACATTTTCGAAACCGTTACCTTTTCTTGCATTTCATAATCAAATAAGTAAATTTTTGTAAATTAAATACGACAGCAACTAAAATTCTGTTATTTAAAAACAGTGATCTAAAAATTTCACTTAAACAATTATCCCAATACACATCCCAGAACCCGGTGTCACAAGTACATGAGCAATTTCTAGGAATTCAACAATCATTACAAGCCTGTCTGAAATACAACTGGACAATGAAATTTAAATGAAATAGATACAGTGCGAAGGAGACTCTGTCAGCTACGGATCGCCTCCGGATGATGCAGCTCGCCTAAGTCTCCGAATCCTCCACATTGCTACGAAAGTACCTGTGCAATAAAATGCACAACAAGTGTAACATGAGTACAAAAACAACGTGTACTCAGTAAGTCGCCCGCCTAAACTCAGAGAGGTAATGACGAGAGGTCAATTTAGACACTTACTAAAGGTCCATTTAAAATATTTAAGAGTGACACGAGCAAGGTTTTTATCATAGGCAGTTTATAAAACAGGATTTAAACATCCTTCAATTTCGTTCACATTTAACACTTTATTTCAATTGACAATTTAACATTTCAGGCCAGTAATCAGGCAAACATCATAGCAACTACGCAGCAAATATCATGCGCAAGCAATGCCAAGGGTCGAACGGCGGGGACTAACAATAATAAATTTTGCACTGCCAAGGGGTCGACCGATTTGAACCATAAATGCATCTATCTGCCCCGCTCGCGAATCGATCATGCGACGCGGTTAACATAATACGGCTAGCCTGCTCGCGAATCATACATGTGACTCAGGTGCTCATATGAATACATACACAAAGTTAGAAAGGAGACTTACGTCTCTCCGAAATTCCAACACCGGCTTCCAAGCCCCTTCGATGACTCCAACGGATGCATAACGCTCCGAAACTACCACATAAATGACAAAGCAATGAGAATTCATCCTAGTACTCACAACGAATTCAGATTATATATTTTCCCAATCCCGCCCAGTGAAATGACCAAAATGCCCTCGGGCCCACGTGCCCGGAATCTGAAATTTCTCGAAGGTACGTTCTACCCATATCCTTACTAACTCAAATATATAATTTACTCAAATATTCATGCTCAATTCGTGGCTAAAATCCAAAGTTACATTTTCTAATTTTTTTCTTCCAAAAACCCCATGTTCCTACCAATTTTCATGACTAATTCATGCATATAATCTTGTATTTAACCTTAGAAACAACTTACCTCTCGATCCTTGGTGAAATCTCCCTTGAAAGGCTCTCCCAAAATCGCCTAAACCATGAAAAATGAAGACAATGAACCCCAAATTCTCGTTTTAAAACATTTTGCCCAGGTCGATTTCTGCACCTGCGATCCCGCAGGTGCGACCAAATATCCCGCACCTACGGTTTCACTCAACTCCAGCCAAATCGCACCTGCGCCCCCACTGCCCGCACCTGCAGCACCGCAGGTGCGGAATATCCATCGCACCTGTGGTTCCCAGCCAAGTCTGCCCACTCTCGCACCTGCAACTCCCAAGCCACACCTGCGGCTCCGCACCTGCGGTCAAAGCCTCGCAGGTGCGGTTACACCAGATGACAGCAGCTTCAGCCCTTTTCCAACTTCAACTTTGATCTGTTAACCATACGGAACCCACTCGAGGCCCCCGGGACCCCGTCCAATTATACCAACCTATCCCAAAACATGACACGGACTTGCTCGAGCCCTCAAATCACATCAAACAATGCCAAAATCACGAATCGCACTCAAATCCAATTCTTTAAGAACTTAGAATTTTAAACTTCTACATCAGATGCCGAAACCTATCAAATCACACCCGATTGACCTCAAAATTTGGACATAAGTCATATTCAACATTATGCACCTGATCCAACTTTCAGAATCGCATTCCGACCTCAATATCAAATCTTCCACTTCCGGCCGAATTTCCCAAAAGCCTTCAAATTTCTATCTTTAGCCAAATGACTCCAAAATGACCTACGGACATCCAAATTCACTTCCGATCGCGCTCCCAATTCCAGAATCACTATACAGAGCTATTCCCAGACTCGGAATCCCAAACGGACATCAACCTCACTGATATGCACTTCAAGCCCAAATTCATGAAATCCTTCTAAAATGTTAACTTTCCCAATATACGCTGAAACGCTCCCGGGTTATCCAAAACCCGATCCGGACATACACCCAAGTCTGAAATCATCATACGAACCTGCTGGAACCTTCAAATCCTGATTTGGAGATCGTTTACTAAAAATTTCAATCTTAGTCCATTTCTCCAACTTAAGGCTTCTGAAATGAGAATTTTCTTTCCAAATCAATTCTAAACTTCCCGAAATTCAATTCCGACCACGCCCATGGGTCATAATACCTGAAACCAAGCTGCTCTCGACTTCAAACCGCTGAACAACGTGCTAGAACCCAAAACGACCGGTCGGGTCATTACATTCTCCCCCACTTAAACCGACGTTCATCCTCGAACGTGCTAAGAACTGCTCTGGCGTTACCTGAAATCACTGTTTAACATCTCGAGCACCTGCTCGTTCTACCACAACCCAGTCGAGCACAATAGCTTGATCAAATCTGGAGATTCCTTCTTTATCCATATAATAAGCTCAGAATTCTTTCAAACACCTGAAATTTCTCTAGCCAGGCTTAGTTTCAATATATATAAGCACTGCATCAACTAGCACATGATATACCAGATCATAACTGCATACCCTTGATGAATTGGCACCATGCACCGCGTAACTCATCGTCTGACCACAACGATGCTCCCTGAATCTTATTAGCCAAGGTCCACAAATCTGATGCTCCTGATGCACCTCATAACAATTATACAGACATCCTGCTATAATGCTGGCGATACAACCACAACGGAGGGAATGCGCAAAAATTCACACTCAAATGTAGAGTTAAAAAATCCTTGAATACCTCATCTTAACTAGAATCGTCACTTCCATTATGAACCTGAATGATGTTATTTGTTCTTTAATACACACTTCACATAACCTTATCGTACTGATCCCTGGTCCAATAATCTCGCCTCACCCAGTATGAACTGCTCAGACAGAAAATCACCCCGAACATGGCTAACAGCCTCACATGATACCACATCGCGCCAATAGGCTATAACTCAAACATGATAATAAGAAACGACTCGGGACAGAACTACTTAGCTCACGCAACTAATATGAATTCTTACCAGAAAATAGGAGATAAATCACAAGAAAGTAAATACATATTAACCCTTCTCATCATCACACTGTTGCTGCATGCAACCCCATCCAAATAACATACCCGTGGCGACGTGCCACCCGATCCACACATAAAATTTACATAAAAGATATATATACGGAGCTGATTTGCTCACTATTACGAACTACTAAATATCGATCACGAGCACGCTAAGTGCATAATACCACCCTGGGGAGACTGATAAAGCCATAGGCTACAACACAACTGAGGTGCGATATATACATATATATACTCTAGATCTCAAGAGCTATCCTGCTCACATAACATCCTCGCTACGCGGGACCTCAACACATAAGAAATTATCAAGTCATTTCATAACTCGTACGGCACAATAACACATAAATTTGACGAAGACGAAACAACACCCGTTGTTCTAATACCTTTCCATGAAAAGTGCTCTACTGAAAGGAACATGCCTGGCTCACACGGAGCCCATAATCATATTTAAATCCATCCAAAAATATCGAGCCACCTCACTCGCACCAAACTTAGCTATTAGCTTTTACCTGGGTCCACATTAACATTACTTTTCTCATAATACACGAGAACAACCATCATCACCGGGACAAACACCCCATTATCCATAATCAACTGAACCGAACGTCCTCCGGGAGAAAATTCTCAATTGAGCAATATTGCACTTCTTCATACTCAGTCCAAATCTGAAATCCATTAAGTGACTACATGTCACACTTTATACAATCTTTTGCGGTCATGCTTCCACGACCTTCCACACAAGGCAACAAGTATGCCCATCCATAACACCGACCACACTAAGGCCGCAAAACACATCAAGAACCCATGACCAGGGTACAAAGCCTCTTTCACCGAATATCAATCTCAGGTGACACTGAAGATAACACCAGCTTACACTGAACTTTCAAATCACTTTTCCTTGCTCTTCTGAGCTCATGACATCCTTATAAACATCGGACCTAAATCTCGATTCTTACTCCCAGTTACATACTGCTTCCCGCACTTAACATACCAATATGAGGTAGCGCAAGAATTCCATCATAATTTTCGAACCACCAACAGGGTGAACACTTCATCATATAGAAACTTTTACTTGACTTAATCCAAGAGTACCATCTCAACACACGAGTGAATTCCCATTATCACCCAGATCATGCAAATCCTTAAGTAGTAGTCTATACCCCCATAACCCTTCCGGGATCCACCTACACATGACAGGCCATAGCACTCAAATGTTCCCACATGAAATCCATTACGACGGCCAACAAGCCCCGCACACACCGGCACAAACCATATGCATAACTTAATCACATCAAAGGAACCAACCACTGCCGCAAATGTGCCATTTCAACCATGGCTAATCAATCTATCTTCTTTTAATCATCATTAATTTCCTCAGGAACAATAACAACTTCCTTCAACCCATAGCATACTCCACCCTCACTTATCCCGAGTGACCTTGATTCACGAGACCATGCTGCCCAAATCCCGCACCCCGTCTGATAACCTTCTGATAATCTTTTCTTCAATCCGGAGTCTATTTCTCTCACTCCTCCAATATTATCATGCATGCTGAAACATATCATAGAACATTCCAACCATCCTCCTCCTTCTTAGAAATTATTCTGCAAAAGCTCGATCTCGACCATATTGTTGCCTGAAATCTTTAATTGCCGCATTCTTAACTTTTGAACTCATTAGGACCGCTATTGAGAGTCAGCCACTCTGACTGGCCCCGAATACAATCAACCCCCAAGGCTCTCCTAGCACAGGAACACTTTTTTCAACGAAACACGTGACTGAGTCACTATCCTTACAACTCGCCTATGCCTTAAGCATAAATTCTGAATCTTCCAAAGCCTAACCCTGACCTGACAAGGCCATCTTTTGTAAATATTCATCAAATACCCCGCACAATTACCATTTTACTCCTTTTTCCTTAGCTGAAATAACTTGCCTACACGCCGACAATCCTCAACCCCATGTGAAGACAATCCTACAACCTAACTGCAGATGGTGGGACTCCCTACTTATCCCGAAGCTACTCTTTGCACCACTCTAGACCCTGTTGAGATCCTTCCTCCTCTGATAACACGATCTTGCTCAGCCAATCCGTCCAAACCTTCCAAATTCCCTTGCTAGCACTCCCTAAACACTCGAATTATATAGCATCATTCACACATTCTAACTCCTACCGACTAGCCACTAGGACCCCTCACAGAACCTGCCAACCCTGCCATTGCTAACCTATCCCCAGAAGACAACCCACCAGTGGAAATCACTCGCGGACACCTCCCAACGACATTGAATGCACGCTCTCTACGACTTCAATACCCCATCCTATGCCCTGCTTCATTTACCAACTTACTAGTCCATTCGCTCCTCATGGACACCCATAATTCATGACAAATATCTTCAAATTCCAAGCTGTGATGTCGCTCCCCCCACTTTGCGACTGCTCGACTTCCGCTTCTTACACCCGGCCCCTTAGAAATGGAACCACCGCCTAGACTCATTCCAGGATCATTCCTTGCCAACCGCATTCCTCAATACTTCTCCTCAATACTCTAACCCCACGCAACAGAAGAAACCATAGCACCGACAAACCTAACACATTCCACTCGATCAACGACAACGACTACACGTCACATGTGCATACCTCATCTTTCTTGAAGACACCAAGTCTTACTACTTTATCAATCCCAACCGGACCATTCATAACCCAAAATTCCATTCATCTGCCTGCACAAAAGCACTGAAATCTCGAAATCACACTCTGAGGAGACCTCCCTTCAAACCATTCATCTTCCCCAACATACGGGCAAATGTTCTATCATCATATCGTCACCGCGCGACGATCAATTAAAATCATCATCACTACCTGAGCACAGCCTTAAGGCTCCCAGAAACACAGCTACTGAGCTGAAACAACATATTAGCCTTTCACAGGGCCATAACAACAACCACGACCATTTACACATGGAAACATCTCGGATTACATTTGTAGTACTATTCCCATTCCTCAAATTCCTGATCCATAACAAGCGCTTCGCGACGCGTAAGATTGAGTAGGAATGAACATAGGCATAAGCCTCAAAGTAATCAACTCGCACGATGAAGAATCAAGAAGGGAAGTACTCCTAACAACCCTGTAGCATCTCGAAGATAAGTACAGACATCTCTGTACCGATCCGCAAGACTCTACTAGACTTGCTCATGACTCGTGAGACCTACCGGAACCTAGCGCTCTGATACCATGTTATCACGACCCAAAATCCATAGGTCGTGATGGCGTCGTACACCACTGCCAGGCAAACCAAATCCTTAATTAGTTGAAATACATTCATGTTTTAACATTTTTGAAATCGTTACCTTTTCTTGCATTGCATAATCAAATAAGTAAATTTTTGTAAATTAAATACGGCAGCAACTAAAAGTCTGTTATTTAAAAACAGTGATCTAAAGATTTCACTTAAACAATTATCCCAATACACATCCCAGAACCCGGTGTCAAAAGTACATGAGCACTTTCTAGGAATTCAACAATCATTACAAGCCTGTCCGAAATACAACTGGACAAGGAAATTTAAATGAAATAGATACAGTGCGAAGGAGACTCTGTCAGCTACGGATCTCCTCCGGATGATGCAGCTCGCCTAAGTCTCTGAATCCTCCACATTGCTATGAAAGTACCTGTGCAATAAAATGCACAGCAAGTGTATCATGAGTACAAAAACAACGTGTAATCAGTAAGTCGCTCGCCTAACCTCAGAGAGGTAGTGACGAGAGGTCAATTTAGACACTTACTAAAGGTCCTTTAAAATATTTAAGAGTGACATTAAGCATGGTTTTTATCATAGGCAATTTATAAAATAGGATTTAAACATTCTTCAATTTCGTCCACATAGCACTTTATATCTTCGTCATATTCACAATTAATCAACATGGTGATTTAATAAAATAATAATAAATCAACGGAAGGAACAACTTCTTCCAAAAGACTTTTTAATAACTTTAAATATTTGTCATTTAATTTGACAATTTAACATTTCAGGCCAGTAATCAGGCAAATATCATAGCAACTACGCAGCAAATATCATGCGCAAGCAATGCCGAGGGTCGAATGGCGCGGATGATGTGTGGATAGAATTCATGGTTTAACGCATTGTGTGCCTTACATTTTATGTGCATTAATGATAAAAATACACTTCGTATGTGCCTAATGGAGTCTATTTCATATGTAGGTGAATTGAAGAATGAAGCCGAGTTAAATGAATGCATAAACGTCGAAAATACGCTCATGAGTCGAAAAGGAGTGAACCGGGCTATAGGCGGGCGTTTGGGCAGTAAAGCCTGGTCATACCAGGCTATAGCTGGGCGTTTGGGCTATAAAGCCTGGTCCCTAGTCCGGTCAAATCCGAGTTTTGAAGATTTTAAGTGTTTCCCGCTTTGAATAGAAGTCTCCTACACGTTTAGGATTTGTCCTAAACATATAAATAGACCCAAAGACACAACTTGAAGGGGGATTCCATTAGAGACAAGAGACGCCTGTGGAATACTACTCAGAGAAGCAAAACATTGATTTTTACAGCTTTTACTCATTACTTTGTAGTTTAATTATGCAAGTTATTTTAGAGTTGATTATTATGAGCATGAGTAACTTATTTCTTTAATCTTGGATTTTGGTGGAACCCGTTGGGGGATGAACTTATTGTGATATTAATATAGCTTTGATTGGTTGATTAAACTCTATTTGTTCAACTACGTTCTTGTTGTAGTTGATTGAAGGGCCCTCAATTAGCTGTTCCTATTTATTATGTATCTACTTGAGAGAGAGTGCATATTTAGGTAATTGTTTGAACAACACCACTCCCAGAGTATAGACGAAAGTCATAACCGAGGGTTTAGAGGTTGGATTAGAGATAACGATACTTCGGGTGCAATCTAAGTGAACTGTAATGCAATCTAGCTAGCGTAACTTGAGAGAGTGCGTCTAGTAAATTATCATAATTACTTGAGAGAGATTTATGGTAGATAGAGTGTTCATGATTGATAGAGGCAACTAATTAAACTATAAGAAGTATCCAAGAAGGAAGTTCACCAACGGGGGAAACCATGACCTTAGACCTTTATTATAATTGTTTACACCATATTGTTATTTAACCATTAGTTTATTAATGTTGTCAGTAGAAATAGTAAAACATTACCAATTGATATTCAAAAGTCTTGACAAAATTGATTAAGTAAAAGTTTCGTATTCTGACGGCTTGATTGATACGTAAATGCCCTGTGGGATCGACTCTGGGCGTAATACCCCAGATTATATTTGCAGCGCCCGTTTAGTCTTTCTATAAAACATAGTTGAGCGTGATCAAATTTTGGTGCCGTTGCCGGGGAATTAACGGTGTTATCAATTGGAGTTGGAAGAAATACAAAATTCTGAAATATAGTCAATTTTCTTCAATTTTCATTTATACATTGAAAGTTTAAAGTCTGCTAACTTGGTTGTACAGGTGCATGCCTAGAAACTAATCGAGAACTAGTGAAGTAGTTGAAGCCTTATCAGAACCCGAGAAAGTTTTTAAGGCCCTAAATGGGGACAACCGAAAAAGCAAACAACAACCATCAATTGAACAACTTGAACCTGACATGGAAGATCCAAACAACAGGAACAACAATAGGGATGGTGTGGTAGACCCAGTTGCGCATATAGGGGGATAGGCTCCTTTATATAACTGGGCACAACCCATGGCAGAGAATTTGGCCACTGCGATACTAGTCCCTCAGATACAGGCTGAGTCCTTCCAGATTACAAATAATATGCTGCACTTGCTGCAGAACAAGGGACTATTCTCAGGGTCATACATCGAAGACCCCCAGCAGCATTTGAAGAACTTCCTGTCAATTTGCAAAACACAGAGGTAGCCAAACGTCACTCAGGAGGCAATAAAACTGTTGTTGTTTCCATTCTCAGTGATTGGAGCTGCCCAGACTTGGCTAAACTCAGTCCCCATCAATTCCATTACCACATGGGAGGAGTTAGTTAAGAAGTTCGTGAACAAGCTTCATCCACCCAACAAGACTGCTCAACGAATTGATGAAATCTTGAGCTCCAGACAGAAACCAGTTGAAACATTGCAGGAGACATGGGAACGATTTAAGGGAATGTTGTTTATCTGTCCATATCATGGTATTCTGGAGAAGATGTTGGGGCAGCGCTCTTATATGGGTCTAGCTGATACTGTTAAGGCAAATGTTGATGCTTCAGCTGGTGGAGCATTCTTGAGCAAAATGTGGAGAGAAAGTCAGATCTTGCTTGATAAAATGGCACAGAATTCGGGATGGACAACAAGGAATGCACCCATTATTCCTGTAGTTCACTCAGTCCCATTCGATCCATCCAATATTATTGCAGAGAACGTGGCCACCTTGATAACACGGGTGAGCATATTAACTAAGAAGGTGGAGGAATCAGGGAAAAAGCAACAGGTACACATCGTGGATACAACCAATGGAGGCTTATACACATCTTGTATTAGTCAACCATTTGGTAATCAGTGGAATGCAGAATGTGATCACCCTCCTTATCTAGAAAACATGAATTATGTGTCGAATTATGGAAGCCAGAGACAAGAGGGGCAGAACTGGGGTCAGCAAGTTCAACCGTATAGACCACCTCACCAACAGCAGAACAGTGGAAATATGGGTGTCATGATACCACAAGGTAATGCAGCACCATATCAGAGGCCACAAGGTTATAACCATCAGAATCAACAACAAGCATACTACCCTCCTCAACATTAACAGGGGGGAAGGCAAGAAGATGGGTTCTTCAGGTTAGAAGCTATGATGCAGTAGGTTATTTGGCAAAATGCCAAAATTAGTGAGAGAGTAGATGTACATGATGCAGCTATTAAAAATATTGAAGTACAATTGGGCCAGATATCTATGGCAGTGAACAATCGTCCTCGTGGGAATTTACCTGCAGATACTCAGGTAAATCATACGGACCAGGGACCACGATGGCAGTGACTCTCCGCAGTGGCAGGGATTTAGACTTGGAGTTGTAGAAAGCTCGTGAAAGCAGGCAGGCCGAGACACTGGTACCCATGCCGATTGAACTTTATGATTCAACAAACTTGACCAAGGTAACAGTGCAACCTACTGAAGGAGAACCCAGTGCACAGAGTGAGACTGAAAAAGAAGTGGAGATAGCCCAGAAGCCGGTAGTTGAGGTGGTGGCTGAGAAAGAAAAGTCCCAAATCACTGGGAAAAAGAGACCGCCAGCTCCATTCCCTCAGAGGCTGGCCAAATACCAAAAGGATGAACAGTACAAAAAGTTCTTGGACATGCTAAAGCAAATACAGGTAAATATCCCATTGATTGATGCGTTGAAGGAAATGCCTGGCTATGCTAAAATGATGAAGGACTTGATGTCCAGAAAATTTGACTTCCAAGATCTGGCTACTGTAACCCTTACTCAGACTTGTAGTGCGGTGGTGACGCGTCATATTGCTGAAAAGTTATCTGACCCAGGGAGTTTTACAATTCCTTATACCATTGGAAACTTAGCTTTCTCCAAAGCTCTATGTGACTTGGGGGCCAGCATTAACCTGATGCCGCTGGCCATATATAAAAGACTGGGGATTGGTAGAGCCAGACCAACTTCAATATTATTGCAGCTAGCTGACAAGACGGTAAAGAGACCGTCAGGCACTCTGGACGATGTATTGGTGCAACTAGGGAAGTTTGTGTTCCCTGCTGATTTTGTGATTCTAGATTGTAAAGTGGATGAGGAAATTCCCATAATCTTGGGAAGGCCATTCTTGGCCACAGGCAGAGCCCTTATCGATTGTGAGACTGGTGAACTTAAGATGAGGCTCAATGATGAAGAAATCACTTTCAACGTGCAGAAGTCTATGAGGCGACCAAGTGAGTTCGCCAACTGCTCTCTTATTGATGCCGTGAACGTGATCCCGAAAGAAGATGATGTGTCCCTGACTGTTGGGGACCCTTTTACTGAATGTTTGATGGATCTAGATGATATGAACGGTGAAGAACTGGCAGATTGGGTTTTAGCACTTGATGAAAAAAGGGTATGGACAAAGGTTCTCGAGTTTGAGTCACTATACGTAGAGGAAAGAGAGAGCCCGCCGGCCAGGCCATCTATTGAAGAACCACCCAGGTTGGAACTGAAACCACTGCCACCTTATCTGGTCAATAGGAACAAAGACCCCATGGATGATGACATACAGGAAGTGCTAGTGGAGAAGGCCAGACTGGATTTTGAGGATGTCGATGTTGTAGAAAAGATACTAGAGTTAACCAAGGACATTGATGATACATATTTGTTTGAATCTAGTGCCATTAGTGTTGAGGATGTTGGTACACACTCCAACCATTCTTTCACCGGATGATGATATCAAAATAGAGTCACCTGAACTACTTGAGGAGCCAAGGAATAAAGAACAAGATGCCTACATTCTGGAATTCTTCTTGCTAGAAAGTCGGGAATACACATCTCATCGAAAGGCCAAGAAGCGCAGAATACTACATTGTTTTATTGGGCCAGGCAGATTTGTTCCACCACCCCAGGAGCATGATCATAGAGCAGATTCAAAACTTGGGATCCAATTCATAAGTTCAAAGTGGAGGCATAAAGTGATTCAAGCATTTGTTCGAAGGAGCATGGAAAGCAAAAAACTAATGGAAAGGAGGTCGACGCGACTAGAGCAGGGAGTTTCTTGCACCTTACTTTTATTTCTTGTTTTGTCTAAATGTGATGCACTGAGGACACTGCATGATTTAAGTGTGGGGTGAGGTACATATTTGTTGTGAGTTGTTGTGTTTAGTGTGTTTAGTGTGTTTAGTCTGTTAGTAAGTTAGTTTTCTTTTAAGTTTTGTAGCTTTTTCTGTAGTCTTTTTATTTTAGGTAGAACAAAACAGAAAAAAAAATTTATTTAGAAATATGTAGACTCTTCCCGACGATGGACCTCCTAGACAGTTCTCTTGAGGGAAGTAAGTTTAAATAAAAAAAGATTTCTTTTTGTTTTAGGTAGTGTAGTAATTCCCCCTTGGTTTTTCTTTGGACCGCGGTTCTTTTCCAAGGGTTTTTAATTAAACCGGGTGTAGGTAGTTTTTAATTTTTAGGAGTAGTAACCACATGGTTGAGAAATTAATTGCAGCAATAACTCGGAACTTTGTGATGCCTTGAGAATAGTTAGTACGATGGTTGTGACGCTTAGGCTCAATTTGTTGACTCTAGGATAAATACCTTAAATCGTGGATTCTTAAATTTGCTTAACTGTTTTGACTGGAATGTCGTGATAGATCCAATCCTGAGTGAGTTATGTGTCATGTGTGTGTGAGATTTGTATGTTATTCTGTGCATTGCATTTGATATCTAGAACTTTCCACGTGTGTGTGCAAAGCAAAATAGTAGTTTTGTGCAGTCTTGGAAGTGATATGGGCGTTTATTTGCTGAGCCAGCAATGTATATTTTACCCACATAATTGTTATGTATCGTAGTTAACCACGTTGAGCCTATAATCATGTTTCTTTGGCAACCACATGACAAGCCATACCCCTTTGTTTGAATCGATCATATATTTGAACCTTGTCACCTCTCGCAAGCACTGGAAATGTGATGAAATATGGAAAAATTAAAGTGTGGGGTGGTAGGTTGGTATTTTTGAGGGGAATAATTGAAATAAGGAGAAAGGTGCACTGTTTTGAAAAGTAAGAGTCACTTGGAAAAAAAAGAGAAAAAGAAAAAAAAAATAAAAAAAATAAAAAATAGAAAATAAATAGTTGTATTGTTGTGAAAGAAAAATATATATATGGTGACTCTTGATGTAATTGTGCTTAAAGAAGTATGGGGTAATAACATTGATGTGAAGGTGGAGTTTGGCTTAATATAAGTTTGAGGTTGAGCGCTAAAGTATATGTATTAAAGTGCTTAGGGAGTTGTAGTCACTCTTATATCTAAATGTATCCTACCTGTCCCGTAGCCTACATTACAACCGAATAAAGTCCTACTTGATCCTAGACTGAATGAGCTCGATTAGTAGAGTAGTATACTACGGGCAAGCCTATGGTGCATCTTTTGTGGCATATGAATATTATTTCTGAGCGTTAGTGAATTCTTTCTATCTTGAGTTCCTAAGTGTTCTTTAATTGNAATAAATCATGGTATATGTGAGTCGACTATTGAGGCGAGGATGTCACACCTTTGTGCTTAAACTATTTTAATAAAATTCTTGGTATAATGCGTTAAGGGATTTGCTTAATAAGTTTTGTTCATGAGTGTATTTTAATTGCTCGAGGACGAGCAAATGTTTATGTGTGGGGTGTTGATGTGTGGCTAGAATTCATGGTTTAACGCATTATGTGCCTTACATTTTATGTGCGTTAATGATAAAAATACACTTCGTATGTTCCTAAGGGAGTCTATTTCATGTGTAGGTGAATTGGAGATGGAAGCCGAGTTAAATGGATGCATAAACGTCGAAAATACGCTCAAGAGTCGAAAAGGAGTGAACCGGGCTATAGCCGGGCATTTGGACTGTAAAGCCTGGTCATACCAGGCTATAGCTGGGCATTTGGGCTAAAAATCCTGGTAGGACCAGGTGTTTGGGGGGCGTTTGAGCCCTAAAGCCAGGCCTGGCCAGGCTTTATCCAGGCGTTTGGGCCATAAAGCCTGGTCTCTGGTCCGGTCAAATCCGAGTTTTGAAGATTCTAAGTGTTTCCCGGTTTGAATGAAGTCTCCTACACGTTTAGGGTTTGTCCGAAACATATAAATAGACTCAAAAACACAACTTGAAGGGGGATTCCANGGTTTTGGTGGAACCCGTTGAGGGATGAACTTATTGTGATATTAATATAGCTTTGATTGGTTGATTAAACTCTATTTGTTCAACTACGTTCTTGTTGTAGTTGATTGAAGGGCCCTCAATTAGTTGTTCCTATTTATTACGTATCTACTTGAGAGAGAGAGAGTGCATATTTAGGTAGTTGTCCAGAGTATAGACGAAAGTCATAACCGAGGGTTTAGAAGTTGGGTTAGACGTTGGATTAGAGATAACGATACTTCGGGTGCAATCTAAGTGAACTGTAATGCAATCTAGCTAGCGTAACTTGAGAGAGTGCGTCTAGTAAATTATCATAATTACTTGAGAGAGATTTATGGTAGATAGAGTGTTCATGATTGATAGAGA
>ML376366.1:802-12875 GCA_005239525.1 Nicotiana knightiana | reverse complement strand
TATATATATATATAACACGCTTCGTTGTACAATTTTAACTACATATATAGCATGTTAGAGTATATTTTAGTGTATTCATCTCTTGTATCACAAAAGTGTTAACGGATTACATTTATATTATTTAGATAGTAAATATAAAAGTGATTTTTAATTTTGACCAATGTTGACCTGAAAAGCGACCAACTTTGGTCGCTAATTATCCAGAAATTAAAATTAGTGACCAAAGTTGGTCGCTATATCTAAATCAGATTTATTTTATATTTTATATAATATTTAAAATAAAAATATAATTATTAAACGTTAGAACTGGGTCCCAGATTAGCGACTAAAGTTGGTCTCTATCTACTTCACCTTTCTTAAGCGACCAACTTCGGTCGCTAATTTTAAATTATATTTATATATATATATTATAAAAAAATTTAAATAATTATATAATTATTAAAATTTTATAAATGGGTCCCAGATTAGTGACAAAAGTTGGTCTCTATTTGCTGCCCCTTTCATAAGCGACCAACTTTGGTCGCTAATTTTAAATTTTATTTATTTATATTTTATAATTTTTTTAAAATAATAACTATATTATTAAAATTTTATAATTGGGTCCCACTTTAGCGACCAAAGTTGGTCGCTAATTTCAATATTTCTTTGACCAAGCAAGTCTGACCAGTCCGGTCAACATTTTGACCACATTATCGATCAAAAAGCGACCAACCTTGGTCGCTAAATTATTTAGAATAATTATTTAATAATTTTCTCCAATTTAGCGACCAACTTTGGTCGCTTTTCTTGACAGACCAATTTTGGTCGCAAATCCTTGGTCTCTTTTCCCGGATTTTTAGTAGTGTGTCACAATCTTATCCTCATTCCACATGTAATTTTATTTTTTGTACAATTTTCACTTGCAATCTGGGGTCGTGACGACATTGTCTTAAAGATTAGGTGAAATCACGACATCCTACGGAGGAAAATTGGGATCGTGACAGGAGAGAACTGTGAGGTTCACTTGGTAGGTTATTGGATCATCAAACTAGAAAGAATATGTTGGCATTGTCTCGGTCTTATCTTCATTCCACATATAATTTTAATCTCAGTGGTTGATTAAAAACTTGAAAAATAGAAGTTACCATTAAAGGTCGTTCGAAGCTTCAATTTCATAAATTGAACTACTATTACTACTAAAAAAATGTACCTATTTGTATAAATATGTATAACATTGTATAAAAGTGCATAAGCATCTCTATCGAACTTTTTGTACAATTTTCACTTGCAATTCTTGCATAAAACTAGTTCAAATCTCCATCACCTCAAACTTTGTATATAACCTACTTAGACTATTTCTAATAAGTGCAAACAATACACACTCCAAATTTCTCACACAAGCATAATTGAAATTTAACAAGATTAGCATTAAAGGAGATGGGATTTTAGGTTTCTCACGTTTGTTTTTGTGTTTTTGTAGTTGTGATAGGTACGTATAAACTTGAGGAAAAGGGAGAATGGAAACTCACGGATACTTCACGCCTGAAGATATAAAGAATCAAAAAAAAAAGAATTGGATCTAAGCTTATTGATATTTGGCTATATATTTGTAAACTTGTAACTGGGCTAAAATACTGCAAGGTCAGCTTATGGAGTTCATTATTTTTTTGTCTATCAAAAAAAAAAAGCAAAAAACCCTGTTGAAATCTCTTTTTACTGCTCAACAGATATGGCTGAGATTTTCTGTTCAACAAGTTATGGAGAAGGAGCATGCTGCCATCTATTCAAAATTGTAAGATAAACTTTCTATTTGTTGGATGTGAGCATGTGGAATGACTAGTATCACTAGACAATTCTAGCCGAATAAATTTAAAGTAAGGGAGGTTTACAATTAATGGCAGTGTTACTTTTCTTGTTAGGGTACGATTCTTTCTACTTTAACTATCTCAAAATCATTAATCACAGAGCATGGCAGAAAGTGATGGGGTTATGGTTATCTTTACCAAACAAACATTGAAAATTGAGATGTAACTATCACTGGAGATGACCTTTTTCAAGCTTATATATTAAATGTTCATCAAGAAATGTTCCACGTCGCACATGAAATGTGTCAAATGATAGCTCCTTCATTCTATACTTGTTTTTCATAAGGGAGAGGATCGATGTTGCTTCAAGTGACTTCTTACTTGAAAATTGAGTAAGATAGGTAATTTGTTCACTAGAATAAAATTAAAAAAATTGACTAGCATAGCTACGCAGCTGTAATGATTTATTCCAAGAACAACTGGCATTTATGTTTGCATAATTTACCATTTTTTTGGAGTATATCTCGTCGAGTCGAGAGAGTATGTTTTATTAAGTGGATTTTCCCTCGTCGAAGAATCTTCAAGTCTTTTGGACAAACAATTTTCACTATTAAAAGAAGAATGTCGTAGGGCGAATATGTTATCTCAACCAAAGAGCACACTGTTTCAAAGCTTTTGATTGTCCTTTTATATTTTATGTTCTATGGACGAGGGACCAGTGTGACCACGAACTGGTGGCCGTTTGAAGTTCATAATTGGAAAACTCACTTCTTTCCTACAGTAACAGATTACACATAAAGCTGGTCCTTTAATTGCTTGCACATATTCTTGATCAGCGAGTAAACTGCTTCCCTAAACTTTAATTACTCCAATTTCTGTGTATCATGTCTTAAAATTTAATCTTGAATCGGAACAATGCAGCTCAACAAAACTCATACAGCTTGAAGACAATGTTTAGAATAATAAACAAATTTAAGAAAAATGAATCATAGATATATTGAGTAATATATTACACATTTGATAACGTTTTGTTGCCTTTTGGTTCCATATTTTGCATGTTTTCCTTCTTAACAACGGTGTGACCAACATTACTTAAGGTTGAAAAGATCATAGCCAAGAGAAGAATAAATATCACATCCTTTTCACAATTCAAGCAAGAAGACATATTATTGGCTCGCGTACAGTTTACAGCAAATACAGACAACACCAATTAAAGCAATAAAATGACATTTGACTTTTGCCCACCCCTTACTCTTAGACCTTCAGTAGATCCCACGTTCACAAAATCACAACAACAACAACACGGAGCTTTCATTATATGAGCTAGCTAGAGACCCATGACAATATCAACACAAATTAAATACAACAAATTTCTTCTCTTCTCCCCTTCCCCTTTCTTTTGTAGGGACATATGTGTAGTGTCGGTAACGATGATTATATACTGATATCTATATATATGCAGCATTCTTTTTCACCTGGTTTCGGAAATAAATCACCGCTCCAATTATTTGCACCATTTACTATGTATACAGATAATGGAGTACAGTTGATGTAAAGTTTCATATTCCGGCCACACATTCTGGTGGGGCAACTGGATTTCTTGATTTGTCAGTGCAATAATCATAGATCATGTGGTTCATTCTAACCCAACGATATTGCTTTGCTTCCACAGCACTGAGTTGTTGGTAATTAGCTCCTTCCCACCAATTACGAGGATTTGAGGCACAGTTTGCTGGTCCTGGCATTGCACATCCCTCTATGTCAAAGTCCTTGTAATATGCGTAAAATGGGGATTTACTCCAATTTATTTTCTCTAATCCACCTCTCGTTGCCCAGTCGTCGGCTTCCCATAATGTTGAGTACACTCCCATGGGTTGGAGTTTGGGGAATGGGATTCCTTTTGCTTCGTTGTTCTTGTACACTCTAATGGGTACTGCGTCCACGTAGAATCTTCGATAGTACAAACAGTTAAGTATTATTTATTGTGATTTTTAATGAAAAGAACGATGGAAGAATAATTGTTAAGTAGTACTATATGTCTGCTTACACAGTGTGATGGTGGTTCCAAAGAATGGAGTAAGTATGAAAATCAGCGGATGGATCGAACCAAAGGTTGATCCTTTGTTCCTTGTCACCCTTTCCATGGACATAAACATTCGTTTGGACAGTGTACGGCTGGCCTGACCTGTTTCCCAAGAATTCAAAGTCTAGCTCGTCCCTTACATTATCTGTGTCCGAGTTCATCTACAAAATGATAATGTCACATGCAATATTAGTTTCCGCGAGCTTAACTCTAAGAGTGTATAATCATTTTACGTATTATAATTGCTTACAATTAGGGATATTCAAACCAAATCGATTAAAAAATCTGATTAGGTTCGGTATTGAGTAAAAAAATTCAAATCAAACCGACATATAAATATATAATTTTTATATATACTTTTAAGATTTTTCATAGAATTTTCTTTAAAAATACCTAGAAATATTTGTGATTCTATTATGGGATGTGATATTTAGTTAAATATGAAGTGTTCTATTTTTATTATTTTTAAATAATTGGTTGTATGATCAATTTCTTATCAAATGTCAGTGAATGCGTTAATCTCTTTGTTCTTCCATATTCATATATCAAGATCTATTAAACTCTTAGATCTTTTTCGAATTTGAAGTGGTATTTTGATAACTTAAAATTAAATAGAACATACCATTATATATGTATCATATTGATTTTTATGTTTAATTATTAAATTCAGTTAACCTTGAAAGTGTATATCAACGAAAAGTTATCGTGACTAAAAAAAATAACTATCATATGTTACTAAGAAAATTCTCCCATCAGAACATGTTAATAGATCATATGTTTGTCAATTTTTTCAATTTTTACTAAGCATATACTTACTTGTCAAAAATTTAACAAAGTAAGGTTGAAATAATATTCATGTAAGAAAAAAAAATCCGAAAAATCTGAAAACCCGACAAAACCGAATCAATCCAAACTGATATAGTTGGTTTGGTTTAATTTTGATAAAAATTGAATCAACCCGGTCCATGTACTCCCTTACTTACAATGATGAGTAACTGTCTATAGTGATTTTAAATTGGTAACATGAAAATACAATGCTTTGACTGATTAAAAACTATAGTTATATATTTTACACTGAAATTTATATAATTAAATTCTGTTCATATTTAGATTAAACCTCTTTCATTTACTTTTCCAGAAAATGAAATCTAGGGTAAATTGTAACGCCCCAAGTATATCTCTCATTGACAAAAATACGAGAGATAATCGGTTAAAGTCGTGAAGGTTTGGGCCCAAAGCGTACAGTGGGATAGGCGTGGGATAGGTTGTTATATAAGCCAAGTACCCTCTACTTACGTAAAAGGCGGTGACAGTTCCAGCAGAGTCGCCAGGAACGAGCTTGATCTTCATGCTAACACGTCCAAAGAGGTATTTGCTTTTGGAAGCAAACCCACATCCTGAAATAAAAAAGACAACTCAATTCATTTAGTTGCTTCATGCATGAGCATGACAATTTAAATAAAACGCCGAATAAACTAAACAAAAACAAGAAATGTAGTAGTAATTAACTATCTTATAACCTGAGTTTTGGTCGAGTATAAGCTGAATAGCCCTGCCGCCATCGATTTGCTTGATGTGAGAGTCAGCCCATGCCACTTTAAAGTCCTGTAAAAAAGTGGCGGGTCGTGCACTCACTGAAAATGAAAAGGTCAAGGCATATAACAATATTAGAATTGCAGTTGAATATTTTAAGGAANGGTTATGCGGAGTTTAAAACCGTAAGTCAGATGATGTATTACTAATTAATATAGCTAATTTATACGATTGTGAATCTATTTATCATTTATACAAGATAAACTGTGGATTCTGCATTAACAGTATGTGAATAAGAGCATTAAAGAAAATATATCCTTAAATTTGGCAATATCCCTACATAGGACTGTAACAATCTATATATCATGATTCACCATTATCACTCCTTTCTTTGTTACTCACAACATAACATTATTATTCTATCATATAATGCATCATACTCGGTGTTTGACCAAAAAAGTATGAGACATTTTGTTAAATTGATTAAATAAGATGATAAAGGGTAAATCCTAGTTAAAGATAATTAATTCTAGATCTGAAATGGATAACATGAATAAAAAAATATAGTTGAGTATAAATAGTGGTAGTAGTCATGACCGGATTTAATAGTATGAAAAAGACTATGCATTAAATAACGTTAAATGGCGATAAAATGTAAATAACGGAGAAGATTCACCCAATCTTGAGTGAGGCGGAGCCTCTTTCATTAGATAAAGATGAATGATAGACAAATACAATAATCTTCGGACCCTTTTCAGATCTCATAGGGAGTCTAGGATAGCAGATCCTCTAATCCCTTTAGAGAGATGTGTTTTTTATTTGGATCTCGAAATCCAGTCTCTCCCTCTTTTTGATCCCTTTATCCGTATATATACACTCAGTATTATCTGTTTCCCGATGGTCTTTGACCTGTGTATCTTAGCTGGCCGTGAACGTTCAGGTCGGCCTCCCTGAACATCATAGCAAGCGGTACGCCGTGAAAGGTGTCTGATAATCTGACCTCGGACGTGGCCATGACACTCGTCGTTACTGCGTCTTGGGTGTGTATTCATGACTTAATTACCTTCGTGTTACGCCCTTCGAGATCATTTTTATGTGGTCAGATTTCGACCCATACAGTTAGTCCCTCCGCTTGCTGAGGTTTCCTTCGGGCTAGTGCGGCGGGCGGACCTCGTCACTTTGAGCACAAAAATTTGAGCATTTGGTCGCTTTTCGGCGAGCACAACTGTTACATCTCGTACCTTAGCATTAGGATGGGCCATAGTAAATCCACATGAGCTTGAAGGGACTAAGACAATTCATGAGGTTATAGAGAATTTGCGACTATATTGTTGTAAGACTCCGTAAGTTTAAAAACCTATGATATTGCTACCTCATGAGCAATTGACCATACTTAACAACAAAGAGTTTTTAAAATCTTTTTGATCTTGTTTGTTTGACTTAATTTTGAATAGTTATCATTATTATTATTTTTGGATGTGATAAATTATACACATAATATAAAAAAGTTTATGAGATTTACTTTATGGTAAAGATATGAATTATTTTCTCACAAAAAAAGAAGGTTATCTTTTTTTTTTTAACCATTTTAAGAATTAAGTGTACCAAAATTTTTACTATTTATATGAGACTAGAAAAATTAGAATTTGAGAAAATATATGTATTTTTATATGGATATTTTAATAAAACAATAGTGGATATATTAATTTTGTATGGTATCACATAATTATAATAGTAAGTTATATAAAGTGTATAAAAAATAAGTAGAATTTTAAATAATTTGAGTCAATTCTTAATTATATGGGTTATTGATTAGTTGCCGGATAACAAGACATTATAAAATTACCTAATAAGTAGATAAAAATTAAAATTTCCTACCCAGGCTACGTGACAGCTTGTGTCATTCAATCAAGTGACTCATTAGTCAATTGTTATACGTGTCACATAAGGAATTTGGGTGGCAAAAAAAAATCATTCCTTAAAAAGTGGCCCACTCACTAGGCCATATACAATCACCTCCTGTTATACAATTGAAAAATCCACCATCAATCTTGAGGCCTGGAGAAACTGAAACAGAATACCAAGTGAAGATTGTAATGACGAAAATACTCATAACATCTTACTATGATATTGTGAGGAGGAATATACAGGATTTGGTTCCAAAAGCTATTTATGCATTATCTGGTCAATCATACTAAGAAGCATCTTCTTGGCACGTTCATGGAGAAATTTTACCGAGAGAGCCTTTTTGAAGATTTGTTGCAATTGATGTATATTAAAGGATTGTCCAAAGAATCGGTCCAGATATATTAAGGCTAAACTTTTTTTCTTTTGGCATGATCCAAGTAACAATATGTAAACTTAATGTTATTTCATAAGTGGTTATACTCTTAGCAGTAAGGATGCATATGTTGTTCATTCTTGTAAAATGACTAGTGTCCAAGTAACGCGCGTTGCGCGTGTACTTTATTTTTAATGAATATACAATTTAAAATATATTTTTGAATTATAAATAAAAATTAAATTAATATAAAGTTCCTAAAAGAATGCTAATTTTCACTTAGAGCTATGCATAGGAATTTAAAGAAATTCTTTTCGAAATCGTAATCCAGTTTTGTAAAACTCACAACTAGTTGTTAGAACGTTTGTGGTTATTATCCTAAATATTTTGCTTAAAATCATCAAAGGAATATGGAGGCTAAGGTATTACCGAGGCATCAAGTTAAATTACCTGCTAGATTTATGATTATACTTGACAACCTAGAAATTTCCTCCACTAAATTTATCCTTATCAAGGATAAACTTTGTAAACTTTTCATTCATGAACTCCAAGAAGAACAAATAGAGAGTGGGAGAGTTGGAGGCTGTCGTGTGCTTGAAGGAATAAATAAGGTTGAATCTCACATACTAATACTATACTAAATTAATCATTAAAGAATTTTGGAATACAAAGGTGTCAAAAGTTACAAAGGATAACTTTTGAGTTTCTTAACGTAAGTTGAGTGACTAATCAGTTTTATTATCATTATTACTATCCTTCAATTAATTAATTATAAGTGTTATTATTTCATTTATTTATGCAATGAAGATTTTAAAGTGCCGAGAGAAAAAGAAATGATTCTATTCTTAGAAGTACTAAGGTTGCCTATATTCCTGATTCCCCATATGTCCTACTACTATATTGTCTAAACACGGGTCTCATAACATTCCAAGAGATCATATCGACTTACTTCATTATGCATTGCATTAATTTATACATGTGCATTTACCAATGACTCAGACGGCGTTATATATGCGTATATATGTATGTATATATATGTATATGAGATATGGAAAAGGTTATGGTGTTATATACGCACCACCACCTGATCAGCTGGTATACGTTGATGATTTGTCCATAGTGGCCGAGATGATATGATGGGATGCCCTCAGAGGCTTAATGATGTTATATACTATCCTATGCATTACATGACATTTGTACGCATATGCATGACATTATAAATATTTCATGATTTATAGAGCTATCCAGACTTACAGGTTGATTATGTGTGTCTTTAATTAATGTTGACTTATTATTACATTTCAGTTCTGCCTTACATACTCAGTACATTATTCGTACTGACGTCCTTTTGTTGAGGACGCTGCATTCATGCCTGCAGGTATAGATAATCAGTTTGACGAGCCCTCATAGTAGACGAGATTGGCATACAACGAAGGATCGGTAAGACTCCACCTCATTCGAAGTGCAACCAAGTCTATGAGTCATCGTGTCAGAGTTTTACTACAGACTTATGGGTAGGCCGGTACCCTGTCCCATTTGATGTCAGTAAATCTTATAGGCTTTGTAGACAGAGGTTCAGTTTGTACAGTATGTCAGAGGCCTTAACGGCCCATATGTATTCATGTTTTATGAACGATAGTTTATTGATATAGTGTTGCCCACTTACAAGTTGTACATTACGAGTTGTAGCCATGTTGGCCATGATAGTCACAAAAAAAAAAAGTTGCAGAGTTGTTCGCTCCGGCCAGTGCGGCACCGGGTGCCAGCCATGCCTCCCAAGGTTGGGGCGTGACAACAACGGACTGACCTCGTCATTTTGAGCACAAAAATCTAAGTGTTTGGTCGCCTTTAGGCGAGCGCAACAGGCGGACCTCGTCACTTTGAGCACATAATCCAAGCGTTTTGAAAGATAGGCGAGCTTTCACCAGTGAGATGACTATGTGACATTTCAAATGAACCGTCAGACCCGTATGTCCGTTGAAATGATATTAAATTCGTCATATGTCATTATAGCACACGTTCGCTCAGCGTCGCATCGTTTCCCGTGCCTTTCTTGTTAATTTTTAAAAAGGGAAAAGGCGACGCTTCATTTCCCAACTGGCGTATTTGTGTCTTTAGAAATAGTGGAGCTTCTCATTCGAATGTGGCATTTCCCAGATCATTCTCAAGGAGATTTCGAAACCATTCGCTTTTCCCTCTCAGTTCATACTTCTCTTTTCTTTTCGCCTGCAATTCCTCGAACCATTACCCTTCTTTCTGTGTATTTGTGATTTGTACAATCATTCTAAGTTATGGCTAGTACTTATAAAATTAACTGAGTTGTTGATGCTCCGGCGCCGACGAACATTGTGCCTCTCCCCAATGAGGGGACAGGTTTGGCGGAGGATCAAAGTCTTCCGACGGTGGATGAGGTTGTGCCCCGCCCGGGGAAGCCAAGGACAGACTTCAATAACACCGCCGAAGATGAGCCTACACTCGTTCTCTCTACAATGGATGTTGCGGCGTTAGCGGCGTTTAAAATAAAATGGGGCATTCCTGAGCATATCGAACTCGTTCCGGCGTGAGACGATATAGTTCACATACACAGTCCAGGATACTACGCATTCTATGCATATCTTTTTATTATCAGGTACACGCTTCCCCTTCCACCACTGGTGGTGGATTTCTACCGCTATTACGAGGTGTTCCCGACCCAGCTCACCCCATACATATATAAAATCTTTTGTGGCATATGAATATTATTTTTGAGCGTTAGTGAATTCTTTCTATCTTGAGTTCCTAAGTGTTCTTTAATTGCATTGTGTGTGGAACTAGCTCTTTGATTTGTGAGGGCACATGATTCATGAAGGAAAGATAATGTTGTNACTATTGAGGTGAGGATGTCACACCTGTGCTTAAACTATTTTAATAAAATTCTTGGTATAATGCGTTAAGGGATTTGCTTAATAAGTTGTGTTCTTGAGTGTAGTTTAATTGCTCGAGGACGAGCAAATGTTTAAGTGTGGGGTGTTGATGTGTGGCTAGAATTCATGGTTTAACGCATTATGTGCCTTACATTTTATGTGCGTTAATGATAAAAATACACTTCGTATGTTCCTAAGGGAGTCTATTTCATGTGTAGGTGAATTGGAGATGGAAGTCGAGTTAAATGGATGCATAAACGTCGAAAATACGCTCAAGAGTCGAAAAGGAGTGAACCGGGCTATAGACGGGCATTTGGACTGTAAAGCCTGGTCATACCAGGCTATAGCTGGGCATTTGGGCTAAAACTCCTGGTAGGAACAGGTGTTTGGGGGGCGTTTGAGCCCTAAAGCCAGGCCTGGCCAGGCTTTATCCAGGCGTTTGGGCCATAAAGCCTGGTCTCTGGTCCGGTCAAATCCGAGTTTTGAAGATTCTAAGTGTTTCCCGGTTTGAATGAAGTCTCCTACACGTTTAGGGTTTGTCCGAAACATATAAATAGACTCAAAAACACAACTTGAAGGGGGATTCCATTAGAGACAAGAGAAGCATGTGGAATACTACTCAGAGAAGCAAAACATTGATTTTTACAGCTTTTATTCATTACTTTGTAGTTTAATTATGCAAGTTATTTTAGAGTTGATTATTATGAGCATGAGTAGCTAATTTCTTTAATCTAGGGTTTTGGTGGAACCCGTTGGGGGATGAACTTATTGTGATATTAATATAACTTTGTTTGGTTGATTAAACTCTATTTGTTCAACTACGTTCTTGTTGTAGTTGATTGAAGGGCCCTCAATTAGTTGTTCCTATTTATTACGTATCTACTTGAGAAAGAGTGCATATTTAGGTAGTTGTCCAGAGTATAGACGAACGTCATAACCGAGGGTTTAGAAGTTGGGTTAGACATAACGATACTTCGGGTGCAATCCAAAGANATTAAGTAAAAGTTTCGTATTCTGGCGGCTTGATTGATACGTAAATTCCCTGTGAGATCGACTCTGGGCGTAATACCCCGGATTATATTTGCAGTGCCCATTTAGTCTTTCTATAAGACATAGTTGAGCGTGATCAGCGGACCAACAATAATAAATTGTGCACTGCCGAGGGTTCGACCGACTCGAACCATAGATGCATCTATCTGCCCCGCTCGCGAATCGATCATGCGACGCAGTTAAGATAATACGGCTAGCCTGCTCGCGAATCATACATGCGACTCAGGTGCTCATATGAATACATACACAAATACAGGGTCTTCCTGCTCGCGAATCACTCAAGCGACTCAGGCACCTAAAGTTACGCATATCCACACAATAACTCATATTTTATCAAGAAAATCGTTCTTCTCAGGAAAGTGGTAAAATCTTTATTAAAAGAAACATGAAATATAGGTTTTGAAATCTTTGTTTTTGAAACTCATTTGTCAAGTTTAGT
>ML376365.1:0-47984 GCA_005239525.1 Nicotiana knightiana | reverse complement strand
GGGGCAATTCTGCTGAGCAACAAAGGTGAGACGGGTTCCTAAACAAAGAGACAATAATTCTTCAGATTGATAGTCTCGATGAAAAAGCAGCTCATAGTAGTTACAAATTTCAGTCAAGTGCTAAGTTTTTTTCTTTGGTTTAGTCTTAAGCCATCACCTA
Source organism: Nicotiana knightiana (assembly GCA_005239525.1). Taxonomy (NCBI): domain Eukaryota; kingdom Viridiplantae; phylum Streptophyta; class Magnoliopsida; order Solanales; family Solanaceae; genus Nicotiana; species Nicotiana knightiana. Next base: position 47,824 of record ML376365.1, on the reverse strand, counting down.
TGTTTATCAATATGCAGTGCAAACATGCCGAGAAGAATTACAACAACATCATAGTCATTGGTACTTCACCTCAATGCTATTAGCCAGCTGTTTATCTGGTATACATAACGATGAGTTTTATGCATGAATTTTCCTCTATTAGTTATCTGGAATGGTTACCTGAATACTTCTATTATCCCACAAAGAATCAAAAAGGGATTTACAAAGATAATATCTACAGGCTCAAAACAGCGTTTTGGATAGTTGATATACAAAACTACAAATTAAAGCAATTGCGCGCTTGTTTCATTTCATGATATTACAGCATAGCTTACATGAAGCAATGTCCTCCCGAAGCTAGTTTCTTCATCAGCAATTGTATCCCTTATATGTGTCTCACGTTGCTTCAGCTCTGGGAAGACGTCACTCATCACTTCTACCACCACCTTAACAAGGCTATCTCAACAAAAAGCAGAGTGTAAATAATATAATGAGGTGGGTATAGCCAAAAAACTGCTAAATATCGAATAAATCCACTTCCAATGAAACAAGCAAATTCCAAGTACATATTCATACCTACTGAAAAAACCTTGTTGTGCTTTCAGAACCTCTGTACCATAACGTACTGCTCGACGTAGGATGCGTCTAAGGACATATTCGCGGCCTTCATTCCCTGCAAATCAAGAAACATGAACATCAGAATTACCAAAGATCGAACCACAGACCAATATTTCGCTTTAACTGTTGGAACACCGTCAGAACCTCGTCGAAGATACTAGCACAAAATCTTAAACCAAGCACGGAAAGTCATAGTACCCAATTTCCAGATTCATGGATGCATATCTTTAGGTTTCAAATAATATTAGGTGAAGGAAATAGGAGAAAGAATTACACAAGAAACGAGCAGCCATCAACTCAGAAGGTCACAAACTGTAAAATACAATCCATCTTATAGCAAAAAAGCCTGCAAAGTCATTATAAATGATTTCATTGTCATGTGAAAAAATGGCTCCACAAGCAACTGAACACCAACAAGGTCGCAAATATAATACATCTCATCATACCTAAAAACTTTACAAGTAATGAAAACTTTTTACATCGTAGAGAAGTCCTAACATTAGGGGTCAATTCATGACCAAGAAAGGAGAGGAACGAGTTTGAGCAAAACTAAACACTAAACGATGACTAGATTAATAAGATTACCTGGGCAAGAACCATCAGCAATGGCAAAAGACAGAGTTCGAATGTGGTCAGCAACAACTCTATAGGCCATATCAATTTTGTCCACATCATCAGCTCCAACTTTGCCAGAGTATGGACGAGCTCCAGTTGCCTATTAAGAAAAACATCAGTTTAGGAGACTAGCATGAATAAGTATAGCAATATGGAAATTTCAGTAGCACAACACAAGATCAGGCCCTGAGTGAGTGGCAGTTCATTTGAGAAATAAGAGCTTTGAGCACATAAAATCACTTCTCCAAGTGCTTGGCATTCATTTTTTAATCCAATAAATCCCACTCCTACCCAGCCCCTCCAAACCCCCTGCCAAGGAGTCAATGGTGGCTCTTCCAAACTTGTTCCCTCATGAATTGAACCACAACCTCTAAACTGGAAGTTAAGTGCTCTTGTCGTTGGAGCACTTTTAACATAAGCTCAAATACGGTCATCTTGAAACTGATATTTGAGTCAGTTAAAAAGAAACTGACATTTGAGTTTAACATTTAGCCATTATTTCAGAGAAAACTTTCCCTGTTATAAAGTTGAATCCTTTGTGCTAATTTTGTAAATGAAAAAGGAATGCTTTAGAGAACAATGCATCAAGGACTTATTAAGTGCTTACACAACATTATCAATATATAGAAGTGATCATGCAAAAATCTAAGTACTATTTAAAAGCATTACATTAATATGTATTTCTTTCAAATCCACTTAAATATAAAAACAAGCCTCCATATTGCACAAAAAAGTAACAAAATTTTCAGCAAAACCCAATACAAAGGGAATGGAATCATTAATATAGCATTCCCATTTAAAGTGGATTTTATAAGTTCATGCTTCATAGCATCATATGCTATACAGCTAAAAAAATCACCTTCTGAAGACGAAATTGGGTCTGGTCAGTAATGCAACTATACGATCAGTGAAAGAAGATTACAATGTAAATTATCAGAATGTCAGAATGTCACCCAAAAGTAACCAATAACAACAGTAGGAAAGATAGTCCACTCAAGAGAAGATGAATCAAAAATAGGTACACACACAAACAGACATGCAGAATATCACTAGACATTAGGCTAAATAGGAAACCCAAAGAAAACCTTACAGAATAGCAGCCATAACTATAAGAATGGAAACAAATCAGTAAAGGCAAAACAATAAAAACCTATTAATATTACCTTTTGTATAGCATCAAATATAGGTAAGAACACGTCAGTGTCGTAATTGCTCATCTTGTTCTGGAGGATAGAAGTTAGTCTTTCAAATCCCATTCCAGTATCAACATGCTTAGCAGGAAGGGGTTTCAAAGAACCATCAGCTTCCCTGTTGAACTGCAGAACACACGCTTACAAGAGTTAAACATGGCTCTCAAAAGAGAAGGCAGAAAAATTGGAGATAATGGTACCTGAATAAAGACAAGGTTCCATATCTCAATCACAGTGGGATCATCATTATTAACAAACGACGCAGCATCACGATTCCCAATTCTATCAAAGTGTATCTCAGTGCAGGGTCCACAAGGTCCAGTATCACCCATCTCCCAAAAGTTGTCCTACTCAAAGTGCACAGAGTTAAGAAATAACCTGACTGACTTAGCTCAAAGTAATGAAAGTCATTTAACAAGGCAGTGAAAGGTTTTCAGACATAATCATTAGACCATGATCAAATAATTTGAACTTAGAAAGAAGTACTGATTCTCACATATAGAAACAACATTTCAGTGGTCGGAAATGTTACATAAGAACAATGGAGACTGCACATCAAGTACTTTTCTCTTTTGATAACCAAGAAATCCCCGAGGGTCAAAGGTCAATTCGAACACGGTGGATAACCCGTCCCTCTACCCTTCTCCACTTAAATGACAAATACCACTTTTTTGCTTCCTTTTTTCTAGCAAAAAGGATACTTAATTTTTGTAAGTCAAGAATGATGCTTATTATTTTTGTAAGTCAGGGATGATGCTTATCACTGCCCCTCAACAGTTAAGTTAACATGCTTCTTAAAGTATCAATACAATACCCTACTCCACTTAAATGACAATTACCAATCTATGCTTATTTTATCAGCAAAAAGGATACTTATCTTTTTATAAGCCAGTAATGATACTTATGACAGCCCCCCTCTCACTTCATGACAATATTCGTCCAAATTGAGATGTCCACGAAGTTAACATACTTCTAAGAGATTAGATAAGACTTGGGGCTTTCAAAAATACCAAATACACATAATTTATCTCGGAACAACAATAGGAAGAATTAGTTTAATGAATTACTAATGCATAAAACAGAAAATAATGATGATGATAGAATTCAAGATACAATGTGATAACTTACTTTGCAACCGAAAGGCAGCACCCTGCTAGGGGGAAGGAACTTAAGCCATAGTTCTCTGGCTTCATTATCTGCTGGAAGGCCAGATTTTTCATCACCCCCAAAATAAGTGGCGTATATCCGATCACCTGGCAGCCTATATACCTGGGGACAATCATCAAACACGGAGAAACAAGTATACAAGTCAGCATCCTGTCATTTCTTTATCATACAGCATATATGTTGGAAGCACAGCTGGCTATTATTACAAGAATATTATGAATTGATCAGGATAAAACATGCCTGGGTAAGGAGTTCCCAGGCCCATTCAATGGCCTCTTTCTTGAAATAATCCCCAAAAGACCAATTACCAAGCATCTCAAAGAAAGTGTGGTGGTAAGTGTCCTTGCCAACATCATCAAGATCATTGTGCTTGCCACCAGCACGAATACACTTTTGTGTATCGCAGGCACGCTTAAGTTTGCTCAATGGACTATTAGGGTCTACTATACCCAAGAAAATAGGCTTAAACTGATTCATCCCTGCACAAAAAAACCAATCTTTAACCATTCAACCACTGAAAAGCAAAAGCAACAACTATAGCTTTCAGTATCGCATAATCCAGTTTACGTACTATGCACTAAAGGTGTAAACAATATTCACACAACCAGGTTATTTATGAGGTAATTAGAGGCTCTAAATAACTAGAGTAATAGTAATTCGGTTAAAAATGGCAACTAACCCGCTATTACAGGTTAAGTGTCGATGAATCTTTTATACCGTGCATATAACTTAAATACATAATCTGTTTATACAGAAAAAGCAACAAACCAAGAAAATAGAACATTTACGTGAAGGAAGAACAAACCAGCATTGGCGAATAAGAGGGTCGGGTCATTATGAGGAACCACAGGACTGGATTCGACTTGTTCGTGACCTTTGCCTTGGAAGAAGTTGATGAAAGTTTGGCGCACCTTGTTAGCCGGCCATTCCAATACCTCCGACTGAGAACCCATCGACGTTGAGCTACGTGTGAAAATATACAGCCGTCTCCTAATCGTATGGGAAATTGAAACCGCCGGCGACAGAGGAAGCAACGACGCGGCGGCGAAGGTGGAGGAGGGAGGGTAAGAGGAAGAAGGAAGTAGCGGAAATGGAAGTCTAGTAACTCTTCTGCTGAAGGGTAAAGCTAAGGCAATACAACGCCAATTCCAGCCGTCGATTAAAACCCTCATCCATTCTTCTTAAAGCATAACGCTAATCTTATAAGTATTGAGGGCGACGTGGTGTTGACAGAGATTCTATTATAAAATACTGAGAAGATACATAATTTTGCCTGTTATGAAAATAAAATGTGTTTCGGTATTATGATGGAATCCTTTTTCAAGATAAATGTTTTCATTCCTTTTACCTATTTGATTGCTAGAAATATCTTTCAACAAAAACATTTTTTTTTTCATTTATGAGGAAAGTCATTTTAACGAAAATTATTTTTATTTTTTATTTAATATTGTTTACTGCGACAAACATTTAATTTTTTTAACAATCAAACTTTCATCAAAATACTTTTCGCTTGCTAATTTTATTAGTAATCCTTAATATATATTATATATTAAAAAATAAAAACGCTCCTAAACACTCACCAACAAGAACTCGAATAATATTTTTCAAGACGTATTTTCCATGAAAAATATTTTTTATTGTACCAAACACTAAGTAAATTATTGTTTAATAATTCAAATCATAGTCATGCCAAATAAATAGCTTGTCTAATCACTTGCTTGCAATATTATATTTACTTTCATCCTTTTGTTATCTTGAAACGTGAAAAGGACTTGATATTTGAGTATTCAACCTCTTACAACTTGTTTGGATGGTTGTTATGTATTATTTCATAATGTATCGTATATTATTATATTGTATGGTAATATATTGTTTTGATGTATATAATATTTAGATACATTGTCATGCACCAATAAGATGAAGAAGAAACTTATAAAATTATTTTTAAAAAAAGAAAAGGTACAAAATAGAATTATTATATAAAGATAGAGTTGTTTGCAACTAATTTTCAACATATGAAAAATAAACTGCAATCACAAAATAAGAAAAAATATTTTTACTAATCAATTGTGAGTACAATTCTATTTGTCCCCTGATTCTTCTCTACTGATTATTTACGTGGTTCGAGGGCTGAAGCAGTGTATTTCGTGAATGTAGGATGGGCAGACCTCCTGGGGATATATTTGATCTCCGGCCTTTGAACTATTTGATGTCAAGAAGTATACGGCCATATTTTGATCTCTTTGTGAATATCTCAAGAGTTTATGGGACTTGTGAGACTCATTTCAAAGGGAATATGTGACTAGGGATGTCCAAAACTGAACCGAAACCGTTAATCGAACCGAACCGATGGCTTATTTGCTTATTGGTATCGGATTATCAAAATAATGGATGGGGAGCAGATTGAGATTTTATAATTAATGGTTTAACTGTTTGGGGGCAGATTTGTCAATTTTCTTATCAAGTAAACCGTTAATCTGTTAAGAATTTTTATATTTACACTTTTATTCATATGTATATAAAGTACTATTGAAACTCTAAATGGCTAAATCCCAATTCTCAATTGGTTACTTAACTGATGTGTTTTTCTGGTTTTATAAATTTTGTTAATATGTATATGACAATGTGTGTAGTCTTGGTGTCGATGAAATGGGATGTATGTGTAATTGAGAATGCACCAAATGTGCACGTGTTATGCATCTTGCATGTATTTGGGGTGTGTAAATTGTAAAGTGAAGGTGTGAGAATATAAGGACGAAAGGAATATCCGTTGATTAATATGTGTATGACAATGTGTAGTCTTAGTATTGATCGAATGATTGTTCCAATTTTTTTTATTCGGTTTAGCCAACAATCCGCCCGATAACCTCTCGATAATTGTTAATCCGGTACAAATTTGCCCGTTGACTTATCGAATGGCTAGCAGATTACTACATTTATAATCTGATAACCGTTAAGCCGAACCATTAAGTGTAATTATCCATACAATCCGCCCGATAAGCACCCATATATGTGACCCTTTTTATAGGTATACGTTAGGGTTTAGGGTGGAGTAACCTCCAAAAAACTCTTATAGACTCCTAGGATTTCAAGAATCATGTAGTATCTTGAATCTAGGATTTAACTTGATCCTTTAAAATTTTGATGTCTACAAATACACCATACTTCAAGGTTTGTCGGCGTGTAGCCTTGCCGAAACTTGAATACGAAACTTGAAGTATTGTAAATTTTCAACATACGAAAAATAAACGACAATCACAAAAGAATAAAGTGATTTATTGATAAACATTGCGGGTTACAACTCTGTTTATCCCTTGATTCGTCCTCTGAATTGCTCTCCGTGATTCGAGGACTGGATCAGCGTATTTTCGAATATAGGATGATACGGACCTCTCTGGATTATTTAATCTCCATGAAAGTCGATATTTGTATGGATATTCTTCTTGAAGTATTTAATTATAAAGAAGAACATATATTGATCATGATATTACGGCAAAGGGTCGAATATACTCCTCTACTATCATCAATAGTTTAAAAAAGCCCCCCGTTATACTATTAGGGTATCGTAATCCCTGTCGTTATACTATTATTTGTATAAGCCCTTACTTTAACTGAAGTGCCACGTGGCACGCGTATAACTATCCGGGTTGTTTTATAAGTGCTCCGACCCACCCATAAGCCAACCCGACCCTAACCCTCTCTAAAACACGGTAGACTACCATTCTTTCACCTTTGAACCCTTTTATCTTTTCAACACAAAATACCATAGCATATCCTAACCCTCTCTAAAACACGGTAGACCATCATAGCTGATGTTGAACGATTTCACATGTTCTTGGTGTAAAGGTCAGTTGTGTCTTCATTATACTTGTTGATTTTAGTATTTGTTTCTTGATTTTTCCGTTTACTTGTTTTACTTTTTCTTATTTTGGGGTCTAGGATTTCGGTTTGAACAATATCTTACTTTTATCCTTCATTTTTATGTAAATACTTTATAGTTTTCCGTCTTGTAGTTGTTGCATGTTTTAGTTTATTTGTGGTCCCGATTTGTAGTTGTTTTCTGTAAAAATTTGGATTTATTGTTTTCTGCTTTAGGGTTTTATATTAGATTTGTTTTTTCTATGATGTTGACTGAGATTCTAGTCTTTTTATTTGTTTATTAGCTAAGGTGGTCCTAAATGTAGGACCCTTGAAGGAAATTGCTTCATTAAACTATTTTTGTGGTTGGATTTTTGTGCATGTTTGTCAATTTGCTCTCTTTGTCAATTTCTTATGAAGTGGTGGCCCATAAACTGAATTTTGTTGTGGATAATTTTGTACAAATTGTATTTCTTTATTCATGGGACCCTATGTCTCACATGTCATTTTCTGTATTTTTTATTCATTCATTTTACTTTCTACATTCTGTCTCACAGCAAATGCCTTTGAGTTTCTGCCTATATTTTGTCATTTTTTTTTACTTTATACATTCTGTCTCACAACACTTATATTAATACTCTACCTTTTTTTTACTGTTTGATAACCATTCTTATTTGCTATATTTACTAGGTTATTGGAGATGGTGTTAGTTGAATTAATATTCAATTATGAAGGTGCATGGGTTACACATCCTGAAGTTGGGTACACAAAGAATAAAGTGCACACCTTGTCAGGGTATGATCCAGACTTACTTTCTTATATTGATATAGAATCTGAATTCATAGTTGAGCTAGGTTTTTTTAGGGATTCAACAACTAATAGTTGTTGCACCTTCTGGTAAATTGTATGAGGTTAAAGAGGATGCGGGCATTAGAAAATTGACATCCTTGCTTTCTACTGAATATAATGTACTGAACATTTATGTTGTGGAAGAACTTGACCCCCTTATTGAGGGTATTCCCAATATAGTTGATTATAGTGAATCATTTCAAATTTTAGATGAACCTGGTACTGACTGTTCATTAAGTGAAATAGGTTCTGACTCTAGTTCTGATTCTGAGGGATGTGATTCTGAACAATTACATTTACTCAAAACTCAAAAAAAAAGACATAAATGAGAACACATAAGTGTGATGTCCCTTTCTTTGTTTAATATCCAAATATGGTAATGTGGGGGTTACTGTAAAGACATTAGAGACAGAACACAATTGTGGCACTACATATGATAATAATATTGTTGATTACAATACCATTGCACGTTATTTTAAGGGAAAGCTACAGGATAATCCTAAATATAAGGTAAGGGAGATGGTACTTGATTTGAAAAGGATTTTCGAGTTAAATGTGAGTCATGAGAAGTGCAAGAAGGCAAAAAGAATGATATTGGAGACCTTAGAAGGGAATTTTGCAGATGAATACAACAAATGAGATGCTTATGCCATGGAATTGAGAGAAAGTAATCCTGGTAGTGATGTAGTCATTAACATTTCAAAAAATGCACTTGACTGGGAAGAGAAAATTCTTGAGGATGTATGTTTGCTTCAAAGATATGAAGATGGGGTTCAGGTTAGGGTTAAGACCATTTATTGGTGTAGATGGCACATTTCTAAAGCGGAAAGCCAAAGGTCAATTATTGGTTGCTGTTGGACAGGATGCACAAAATCACTTTTATCCTTTGGCATGGGCCATTGTTGATAAGGAAACAAAGCATTCTTGGAATTGATTTCTACAATTGCTTCAGGGATCTCTAGACCTTAAGGAAGGAGAAGGAATCACATTCATGTCAGACATGCAAAAGGTAATTTATTGTCCAGTTTTAAGTTAGTTTCTGTCCATTTCTATTGCCAAGTTACATGTTGTCCAGTATACTGTCCATTATGTTGTCCTACTTCTACTTCTCATTTTTTTTTTTCCTTTTTGATTTTGTCCAGTATGTTGTCCTGTTTTTCTGTCCATGTTTATTGTCCAGTAATCTGTCCATTATACTGTCCAGTTTGAATTTCTCTTCTAATTTCATTTTTCTTTCTATCTTCTACTTATGTCCAGGGTTAATTGAGGCTATGAAAACTGTTTTACCACAAGCACATCACAGGTTTTGTGTTAGACATATCGAGGCTAATTGGTGCAAGACATATAATACTGGTGAATGCAAAAAACTTCTTTGGTGGTGTGCATGGTGCACTTATGAAGAAGACTTCAAAGACCAACTAAGAAATCTAGGAGAGTTGAACAAAGATGCAGCAGAGAGTTTATTAAAATACCCACCACAGTGTTGGTGCAGAGCTTACTTGGATACAGTTTGTAAAAATCAGACAGTTGACAATAATTTGACTGAATCATTCAATTCCTGGGTTCTGGAAGCAAGGCAAAAGCTAATCATTAAGATAGTGAAAGACATAAGAGTCAAAGTTATGAACATGATGGCAAATCATGAAGCTGAAATTGGTACATGAAGCAATGAGTACACTCCAAAGAGCCTATAATTATACAATGAATTCATGGAGATTGCTCAACTGTGTAGAGTTAATTCCAATGGATAAGGAGGATATGAAGTTAGTGAAGGCTCTGGCAGGCATTGTGTCAACTTAACCACCAAGAAGTGCACATGTAGGGCATGGGACCTTACAGGAATCCCATGCCCTCATGTTATTAGAGTTACACTTCACAATAGGGGTGACCCTTTGACAGAGATGCACCGATGGTACAGTTAGGAGGCTTTCCTACTTACTTATAGACATAAGCTACAACCTGTTAGAGGAGAAAATTTTTGGAAAATTGACCCATCACAAGCCATGGAGCCCCCATAATTGGTAAAGTTGGTTGGCAGGCCAAAAGTCAAGAGGGATAGGCAGAAGGATGAGGCAGTTAAAAGGAAAGGAGTGTGGTCACAGTCCAGAAAAGGTAAAGTAATGACTTGTGGAAACTGTGGCAAACCAAACCATAATGCAAGAAGTTGTTCTCAGGTAATCTAAACTCCCAACTTATTTATGTTCTATGATTTTTTGATGAACCTCTCTATATCTCTAATATGTTGTACTTGTTCTTTAATAGCAACCAAAGGGAAAGCAGGTAAGCAGGTAAAAACAACCCATGAAAATGACAAGAACTTTGATGGAGTCTGAAGCTAAAGAAGAAGAAATACAATGTTCAGCACCACAAATGACTCAACCAATTCAAGAAGATGGCTTTAGCTTCATGCCTAGACCTAGAGTTGGTCAATCAAGTATGGAACATAATGAATATGTTGTGGTTAGGCCAAAGGTGATATCAGAAGCCAAGACAAGACTTCAACTAAGGCAGCAGGCAAACTTACCTATTGGGACTAGATCTATAAACTTTACTTGTGATCACACTGGGGTAAGTAAGCCCACATCCCTTCCATATTCACTAGCGAGCCTCATGTGGAAGGGTAAAGCAGCTACAACTTCAACTCAGTTAGAAAAACAAAGGCAACAAAAGATTGGGAAGCTGAAAATAAGGAAAGGAAAATGACAGTCCTGATTCTATCCATTTCTATGTAATTTTTATGTATTCTGGATGTAATTACTACAAACTTCACGATAATTAATATTTTGGGTTGTAATTACTGCATTGACAGTACTGCATTTTGGGTTGTAATTACTGCATTGACAGTATGTTAATTTCTGGTTGTAATTACTGCATTGACAGTATGTTAATTTATGATTATGGGTTGTAATTTATGTTTTAAGATTGTTATCGAAATGTTTCCAGTTAACTGTCCAGATTTTTGTTTTTTAACTGCCCAGTTTTTTTTGATTTAAGGTTGTTCACTGCCCAGATTCTTTGGCATTAGGTTGGTGCAAAATGCTGTCCAATTTATAGCAACATTGTACTACCCAGTTTTTTTGTTTTATTTTTGCTTTAAGGTTGTTCACTGCCCAGATTTTTTGACTTTAGGTTGGTGCAAAATGCTGTCCAATTTTTAGCAACATTGTACTACCCAGTTTAGAAGCAACTCACCAACACAATATATTTGAATACTAGAAGTGCATTCATAAAAATCTACACAAAATGCCATAGTGCACTAAGGCTTGATTCATTCACAAAACTATGGATTCATTACAAGCTGACCAACACAAAACTTTATTTAAAATCTAGATGTTACAACAATCAACTACATCAAAAACCTACTCCACTAAACAAAATGTTGGATTCATTTCATCTTCAATGCAACAACAAATCCTACTAACAGTGCAACTGAAACCATAATGAAAATCTTCATGTGCATCAATTTCACTTCCATTTCCCTTGCTTTATTCACTTCAACATCATTTAAATCCTCCAACATATCAACTTTTTCAATCAAATTGTCCCTTTCAAGCTTGCACACATCCAACAACATATTCAATATCCTGATTTTTACATTGGCAACATCCAATTTAGTCTTGAAATTATTGATTACTATCAACGCTTTGTCCGTAAGGGCTTCGTCTTGCCATTCCCAATATCCACATGACTCATTCTTACAAATACAAACAATTACTATAGAGAACAGAAAAAATTTACAGAATAAAAAAATTTGAACAAAAGAAAAAATTAAGACATTAAATACATCGACTAAATTCACACTTACTTTTGGTTTAGCACATTTGTAGAATCTCCTTCCGGGGTTGTTTGTGGTCGTCGAGGTGAAGTTGTTCGCAATCTCCCCACAGTAGCACCTCATCCTCGATGTAACACTAGAACTAGACATAGAATGCACCTCATCCTTGGGTTATAGGTGGGTCGGAGCACTTATAAAATAGTCCTGATAGTTATACGCGTGCCACGTGGCACTTTCGTTAAAGTAAGGGCTTATACAAGTAATAGTATAACGGCAGGGATTACGATATCCTAATAGTATAACGGTGGGCTTTTTTAAACTATTGATGATAGTAGAGGGGTATATCCGACCCTTTTCCGATGATATTATTTTATGCCTTGATCGCTTTATGAATATCCCGAGAATTTATAGGATTTTTGAAATTCCAGTTCAAAGGGAATATGTGACCCTTTTTATAGGTATGCGTTAGGGTTTAGGGTAGAGTAACCTCCAAAAAATTCTGATAGACTGTATAGGATTTCAAGAGTCCTGTAGTATCTTGAATTTAGAACTTAACTTGATCCTTTAAAATTTCGATGACTACAAGAGTAAAATATATAATATGATTATTTAATAATATGAAAGGGATAGATGAGAGAAAATTTAAGGGAACGACGCGACTACACCAAATTGATCGTTCCATAAATGATACTTTTCATCTTCACGTAACAACAGATTTAACGATATGATACAATAAACTTTAAGTAACAATCAAAACAAACATTGTATAAAAGGGTCAAAATTGCCCTCTACTATTGTTTATTGGTTGCTTGTGCCACCCATTACATTATTCGATCATTCTTGTCCTTGTTGTTAATATTGTTTGAAAAAATACCCCTAACCCTAATGTTTTGACACTGTGGCAGCTGATCACATCAATTTTATCCAACTCAGCTGCCATGTCAGCGGTCTCACCAAATTAAAACCACACAACACCCATTTCATTCCTGTCTCCCACCCGTGACCCGTTTGCCCACTAAATAAATAAGATAGACCCGTCCAAATTAGCAAAGAGGGTCATTTGGTCTATATCCGTTCGATAGAAACGAGAGAGAAGAGTGTGGAAGGTTCTCAAGAAAATCATCTTTTTTCAGTGTTTAATGTTGTCCGAGGTAAGATTTTCCCCCAACATCTGAAATTTTCTACTAGTTTCATATGCTTGTTGTTTATAAATGAAGCATTTTTGTCTTAGGATTCGCATTTCTTTTATGTTAAAGTTTCGTGGTTTAGGGTTTTTCTTGTCTCCAAAATGTGATTTTTCGTTTAGGGTTTTTCTTTGACTGTATTTTTATCGTTGTTTGTGTTTGCATGTGACTTTCACCTTTATACCCTAATTATTTGTCTGATTGTGTTGTTCAGTTAGGGTATATTGGTCGAATTGATGATATTTGGTACTTATTTTAGAAGAACTTTCTCTTCTTTAGGATTTCAAGTATGTGTGGTCCCTTTTATTTTTTAAAGAAGGGTCGGTTAGGGTTTTTTAACTGAAAAAGGATTTGAGCTATTTTTTAATAGTTGATTTATTGTTATTTGGTCTGTTGTTTCCCCTACATTTACTTTGAAGATGATGTCATGTGGGTCTATTGCATATATATTTTGTCCTTATTTTATTGATATGGGACTCTAAGTTTGATACTTTATTATGTGGTCCCCCATATGCATGCTTGTGTTCGTTTCTTTATCATAGTACCTCATTCAATTTTGTTTTTTTATTCATCTACCTCTGCACCTTTTCCTTATTCCCTTTTTTTTTGCTACTGTTTTGTTTATTCAAGCTTTCCCTTACATGTTTATTTATTATTTCTGTATCTCTTGTCTTTGTTACTTCTTTATGCATTTACTTTGATAGGCTGTAATAACTTCATTCATGGTTACTATGCAGCCTTTTATAGATGGTGCTAGTTGAGTTAGTTTTTAATCATGGTGGAGAATGGACTAGTAAGCCACGTCCGATGTATAAAGAGAAGTATGTGCACATCAATAAAGGTTTTGACTCTGACTTGCTCTCTTATGCTGATTTAGTTGTTGAATTTGATACAAAGTTTGGGTATATAGGGGTGCAACAATTAATAGTAAAGGGTCATGGTGGTATATATTATGAAATAGATGGGGATGTTGGGATTAGGACTCTATTGGACTTTGTTAGTGAACAATGTAATGTTATTAATTTGTTTGTTGTAGAAGAGTGTGAACCAGCAATTGATGTACCTAATATAGCCACTCTCAGTAGAAGTTGAAGCTGCTATTGATTGTAGTGATAATGATAATGATAGTGAAGAAAATGAATCTGATTCTCCTGAATTAAGTTATGATGAATTGGAGCAATTCTATTTTTTTTACAAAAGAGGAGGGACATCAATGATAAGTTAACTGACTATAAAGAGTTAGATAGGTCAATGACATTTAAAGAATATACATGAAGTTAGGAACATGATCAACAGGTATTCTTTTGCAAATGGATATGACTTGCAATAAGTTAAAAGTGACCAACAAGGCTCAGGTACATATGTGTTGGTGACTGCCCCTTTGTTTGCCATATATCTAAGGATTCTTCAGGGGGTGGGGGTTAAATTCAAGACTTTAGAGCCCGAGCACACATGTGAACTTGCATTTGAAAATCAAAGAGTTGATGCAAATACAATATCTGCTTACTTTAAAAATGGCTTGCAAGATAACCCCAAAATTAAGGTTAGATAGATGGTGGCAAGCTTGAAAGCTGCATTTAATGTAAATGTAAGTGAATCTAGTGCAAAAAGGACAAAGAAAATGATTTTGGAGAAACTTGAAGGTAGTTTTACAGATGAATATAATAAACTTGTTGCATATGCCAATGAATTGAAACTTAGCAATCCTGGGAGTGATGTGATAATTAACTTATCAAAAGATGCTCTTGAAGAAGGAAAAAGGAGGTTTTTAAGGATGTATATTTGTTTTCAAGCAATGAAGTCTGGATTTAAGAGTGGTTTGAGACCTTTCATTGGATTGGATGGAACTTTTTTAAAAGGGAAGGCTAAAGGTCAGTTGTTGGTGGATGTTGGTCAAGATTATGCCAATCATTTTTATCCATTGGCTTGGGATATTGTTGACAAAGAAATAAAACTTACTTGGAAGTGGTTCGTAGGTCACCTACAGATTTCACTAGACCTCAAAACGGGTGAAGGGATCAGATTTATATCAGATATGCAGAAGGTATGTATTGTTTATTTGTACTGTTATGTTCAGCTGTTTTATTAGTTTCATTGGTATTGTTATCTGATGATATTTACTGATATTTGTAGGGGTTTACTGACTCAACCCAAACTGTTCTTCCAGAGTCACACTTTAGATTTTGTGTAACATATATATAAGCATATTGGTGTACGAGATGGGGTTCTAGTGAGTTCAAAAAACTCCTTTGGTGGACTGCATGGAGTACTTATGAAGATGACTTCAAAGATCAGATAAAGAATATGAATCAAGTAGATGATGATGGAAAGAAAGCCGCTGAGGATTTATTGAAGTATCCACCAAAGTGTTGGATTAGGGCATTCTTTGATATTGTTTGCAAGAACCAATCTGTAGACAACAAGTTGACTGAGTCATTCAATGCATGGATCTTGCAAGCAAGGCACAAGCCAATCATTAAGATGCTTGAGGAAATTAAAATCAAGGTGATGAATATGATTAATGAACGTGAAGCTGGGATGATTACATGGGGAAATGAGTGCAGTGCTAAAACAATGGAGTTGTACAACCAATTCATGAGGATTAACCATCGGGGAGATTCATCCTATATTATTCCTACATTGAAGTGTCATGTTAATGGCAGTGCAAACAATGGATGTGAGGTGACTGAAAGTAGTGACAAACACACTGCGAATATGAGGTTAAATAAATGTACCTGCAGGGCATGGGATCTTTGTGGCATTCCATGTCCTCATGTAATATGTGCATTATTGCACAAAGAAGTGGACCCTCTAAGTCAGATTCATTGGTACCTTACCAAAGAGACTTATCTCCAAACCTATTCATATAAGTTGCAACCAGTAAGAGGAGAAAGGTTCTGGAAAATTGATCCTTCACAATACATGGCTCCACCTCATTTGGTAAAGATGACTGGGAGACCAAAGGTTAAGAGAACAAGAGAAAAAAAATGAGGAAATTAATAGGCAAGGACAATGGTCCCAGTCAAGGAAAGGGAGGGTAATGACATGTAACAATTGAGGTGAACCTGGACACAATGCTAGAGGGTGTGCAAAGGTAATCCTTAATATAACTTTTTCTATCATTTTTTATGTTTGAACATCTAATCAAAACTTTATGTCTTACTAACAACATTCTAAAGGAAAGCAGCCAATTGGAGGAAAGAAGAAGGGAAAGCAGACAAAGAGGAAGAGAACTTTACTTGATGGAGCTGATGCAGAACATCCCATATCTCCCTCTCCTGCACCAGTGCCACAAGAAGCCACTGATGAGGAAAGCCAAGTCAGCCTACTCAAACAAGTCAATCTAGCAACTTGTTGTTCATGTCAACCCCCTTCAGTACAGAGGAAAGAACCAAGCTGTAGTGCCTTTCCAGACTTCGACTACCCAGACTTTAACCCTGAGCTTGAGCCTGAAATAGCTATAAGGCCAAGAAGTATCTCTGAGGCAAAGACTAGGCTACAACTGAAGCAACTACAAAGTATAACAATTAGAACAAGGACAATCAGATTTGTTGGTGATGCCAGTGGTGTGTGTGAGCCATCAAACCTACCATTCTCACAAAAGAAGCTGCAATGGAAGGGAAAAAATGCTATTACTGGTAACCAGCTTAACTAACAAAGATTGACCAAGTTGAAAGCAAAGAAGGGTAATGCGAAGAAGCAGACTTAAAGAAATCTAGTGTCCTGGAATGTGGATCTACTAAACTCTATTATGGTTGTATATTTTTGGTTGTGATGTAATTACTACTAGACAAGTAAACTTGTTAAACTTGTGTGGTTGTTTAGTTAGTGACTTGTTCACTCGGGTGTCATGTTATCACCTAGTTGTGTAAGTTTTTTGGGGGTGATAATGTGACATCCCATTGTTTGGGGTTTAATGTAGTTTGAATGTTTAGTTGGGGAAACTTGATGACATGTTGTCACTTGTCTGTGTAAGTTTTCGGGGTGACATCCCCTTATGATGAATGAAATGGTAGTTTATGAATTTAAATGTCCATTTCATTATTATTCATTGTCCAACTATTAGGATAATGAATGATTTATGAGTTATAGATGCTGTCCAACCCCTTAAACAAATACAATTTGTGAAACTATCCAGATTTTGACATAATTGGTGTTATGAAAATGTCCAGATTTTGGACCAAAATGGTGTTGTGAAACTGTCCCAATTTTGAACTAACTGTTGTTGTGAAACTGTCCAAATATTGGACCAAACAACTATATTCATCAACCCATAACATCAACTAATAATATAGCAAGTTCATCACAAAAGAACTGACACCTTTTAAGATTACATTAACTAATAGAGCTCTAATGTAAACGGTTACAAACTCATATATTGGAATTACATTAACTAATTTTTGACAACTAATATATTGGAATTACATTAACTAAGATTACAAGCTCTAATGTAAACAATTAAAAACAACATACATAACACCTTCTCTTCCAATTTCAAACGAGCATAAAACTGACAACAAAATATATTCATTAGTATCATCAACAAGATTCACCAACATTCACTTCATCATCGACGCCGCAACAAATCCAACAAGAAGTGCCCATGAGATCATAAGCATCATCCTCGTCTTCAAAACCTTCTCTTCCAATTTCATTACTTTTGCAGCTTCAGTTTTGTGTAAAGCCTACATGACAATTAATTCTTCTTTCAATTTATCCCTATCATTATTAATCGCTTCCCAAGACGATGTTACATCTTTAGTTGTAACCAAATCATTGTTCAACGAGATTTCATCTTCCCATTCAAATAACCACAAGAACGATTCCGTCGAACAGAAAAACCAAAGAAGAAACTAAGATCGTTATTATTAGACTATAATTTAGAGCAAACACATAATAATTTAGAGCTTTTGTTACACAATCACTAACCTTAGGCTTCAGACATTTAAAAATTCGCCTTCCAGGGTTTAATGAAGTCGTTGAAGTGAAGTGGTTTGCAAAGATGCCACAACGACACCTAATTTGGGAAGAACAACTTCCTTGCGACATTGAAGACTCAGAAAAAGGATTGGGGTCGTTTAATTCGTGGGAGACGGTAATGAAACAGGTGTTGTGGAGTTTTAATTAGTGGGACCGCTGACATGGCAGATAAGTTGGATAAACTTGATGTGGCCAACTGCCATAGTTTCAAAACATTAGGGTTAGGAGTATTTTTTCAAACTTCATTAACTACGGGGACGAGAATGGCCGAAAAGTGTAACGAGTGGCACAAGCAACCAATAAACAATAATAGAGGGACAATTTTAATTCAACTTTTGAATGCTCTTTCCAAACAAATCCAAACAAGCTGAGTGCTATCTTTCCACTTCAACTTTTGAATGCTCAAATTGTGCTATCTTTCCGATTTAACTTTTTGAATGCTCAAATTTTTCACTTTCGGGTTTAAGCACTCCGTCCTAGTGCCCTAATGGAGCCGTATAGTTCGATGATGATTTGTTTATCTTTCCTTCCTTTACTGCAATCCACACTTATTTTTATTTCTTTCTTTCCCATTTGAAATCTCGATGCTTAATACAATTCAGCAGAACTCATCAAAATCTGTCAGGTGAGTTTTAAAGGACAATGACATGCATATTTTTGTTAGTCGACGACAGATGGCAGCAACCCCAAGGAACAAATGTTTCTGTGTTTTGAAACACGAGACCAATTCTCCTTGATAGAGAATTCCACACTTCCTCTCCGACTCGAGTTTTATATACAGCTACCAGTAGACTACTATCTATCCACATCTTAGTAGGCGTTTCGATATAAGAACTGTAAAATGCAGTTCAGTAGTTGCAAGCTTTGCTTCTCTGACATTACTCTCCCCACTTTGCATTCCCTGGCTTAACCCCTCATGCGCACACGAAACAAGGTATGATATAATAGCAGCTTAAACATTAAGATACATGAAAGCACATCAAACAGACGTAACAGATCTTAATGAAGCATGGACCAAAGAACTCTACTAGAACCAGAAGACCAACTTCAGAGAAAATACAAGCAGAAATATAAATATTGTGCTGGTTACATGCTTATTTACTTCAAACATAGATTATGTATCTCCCATAGTTCCATAGTGGGAACATTTCTTAAAACTTTAAAGAGGTAAAGGACCTCCAGAGCTAGTTCAACAGTTTAGGAGTGGTCAGGCTCCATATGATTTAGTTGGAAGGCACCCTCTTTATTGTGGTGCATTTGAACTTTGAACTTTTCTTGCTTTCCTCCCCTGCTAGTTTTAATGAGCATATGAAGCTTCATATTGTCCTCCTCAATGACCTGTTAAAAAGCAAGTCGACTTCAAATATTGGTACATAGCAATAAAATTCTTTTAAAAAAACTATTATTTCCTAGAATGCATGCAAATGTTGCTGCAAGGGAATTTGGTTAGGAAGGGCGAAAGGAACTTCGCAATGTAAATTCATCCTGAACAACTTTCTATGGTAAAGCTACAATTAATATTTGGGGCGCGAAGGCGGTTCTCAAGTGTTTGTAAAGACTTGAGTGTGAAGACATCTGTGTAGTAAGCATCACAATTTTGATTCAAGATCCTTCTCACGTCATTTGAAGTTAATTACATACCCCTCTGTTTAAAAAAGATTGGCACTATTTCCTTATTAGTCTATTTCAAAAAGATTGGCACCTTTCAATATTTCCTTATAAGCTTCAGACCACAAGTTCCAAAAGTTTTAAGCCACACAAATGCTATGACTTATTTAAAACCACATATCTCAAAAGTCTTCTTTTCTTTATTAAAGTTTGTGCCAAGTCAAACTAAGACAAGCTTTTTGAAACGGAGGGAGGGAGTAGTTCTTTTCACCCTTCTTCCTCCCTTTTCCCAGACCCTTTCTTCCTCTCTCTCTCTCTCAGTTACAAACAGGTCATGGTGTCCGGAGTATGGTTGATAATAATTTGCAGATCTAAAACCATCACACAGTAACAGCTTGTTTTACCCGCATGACAACCCAATCTCTAGCAGAAAACAAGACAAACATGAAACAAGGGCATACCTCAGCATTCGCATGAACAATCTCTTGGAGTTCATATGGAAGTAGTGAGTTGGATCTCTGTTGGATGGTCTTAATTGCATGCTCTGCAGCTTCTTGAACCACCGGATCATGCACAGGCACTGATTTCAATCCAGATCCTTCCTCTTCTGCATAATTTAAAAGAAAGAGAAAAGGACTATCAATCTAACAACTTCAAAGAGAATCAAGTTTCCAGATGGTGCCATGACCATATATAACCACAGCAATATTTGGAGAAAACATTCTCTTCTAGAAGAACTAGACAAAACTTCCTGCGATTGACCTCGGATATGCTGTTCTATATTTTTTCTTCTTCCATAGAAGACAAAAAAAACAAACAGAAAACAAGTCAGACTAACAGAATAATTAACCCAAGTCACAGGCACATATAGCAGAGACCTGGAGAGAAGCACAGAAGTATCTGTACGTAATCGCAAACTTGAGACAAACCTATATCACCTGACCAGTTTCTCAAAAGAACCATTGTTGAGTACTAGTGAAAGCATTACATTGAGTTGATTTGATCTAATAAGAAAGCATTATGTTGAGTTGATTTGATTTAATAAGAGCACAACTGCAATTGCTGTTGATTACATTGAATAGAACACATCAGTAATTAACATCAATAAGAGAGAGCTACCTTGCTTAACACCTAGATCTGAAGAAGTTAAGGTAGGAACATCTTCAACGTGACTGAACTCTTGAAGTTCCTTGAAATTCAACCATGGTTTGACCCAAACCTTAGCCTCATAGAGTTTCTTTTTTCCAGCATCTATGACCTCAAGAGTCAGATGGTGCAGTGTACCCGCAACAACTTGCTCTCGTGCCTTCACAACTCTGGCCAACTCAATCATTGCATTCTGGAAAAAATTTGCAGAATTGAGATCTCGAAAACTCTCATGCTTTAAAACGTTTATTATAATTATGCCTTTTATCAACATAACGAATACAAACAAAATGATTGTATTAAAATAAGGTCTGCTATCAAAAGGTGTTAAGAGGAAAAGAAGCTGAATAAATGGGGAAAACGCTCGCCCTTATAGCACATACATTCAACAAAGGAAAGTGAGCCTAGGACTGGTTAAGCAAGTTCTTGACAAAGAGGACAATCAAGATACTTTTCTGCTGTTTCCTCCATGATATCCATGTGTTTTTTACTACAAAGAATTACCGAAATAGTCTCCTTAAAAACTTCTTATGTTTTATCACAACCTGATTAGTTTCTCATGACTCTCTAAGTACTACCCATTCCACTCTTCTAAATAAACCTCGCTTATTCTCAGACTCAATAGTCCTCCCTGTAATAATGTTTGACCACAAAGGCAGAAAGACTAAAGCTTACCAATTACTCTGAGCTGCTTTACCTCGCATATTTTTATCAAGAGAGAATTTTTTATATTAAAAGGAAGTGGGAGATTCCGCTGCACAAGAATCAAGAATAAATAAGAACATATGAACATTTTCTCTGCTTATCTCTCACCTTCCCGGCACCCGTGCATTCAATTGATTCTCCACGTAAGCAATCATTTTTTAATCAAGATTAAAACAGAATATCCCAAATTGTAAGTGAGCCTGTACAGGCCAAACCTGCTGTAGATTCTGTATGCTGTCAGATGCCACTAATAAAAAACAGTGGTTAACTGACAAACAGAGAAAGCGCAAGGTGAGTCTTTGGATCTCAATTCAACTCTCGCTGGCAATTAACTAAATGTCTAAATCTTGAATTTAGACCCCTTTTTTGTACTTGAATGGGGCAACAATAGATTTACATAATGAGAGGTCAGACACACAACTACTGTGTCAACTCTCCATCAAGACATATCTTCAATGAGACTGCAAACCATACATTCACTTTTGCTGTTTCCTCATTTTAGTGCTTTTGAGCACTCTTTCAGACAAAATCTAACAATCTTGAACTACCTTTGATCTTTCTGCAAGCTTATGACTAGAGCATACATATTTCTGCAACTGTATGACTAGCGCGTATAATTTTTTTATAACCGAAAAATCCCTGAGGCCCACTGGCACACGGTTCAAAACTCAATAATGGGCCCGCACTTTTATGAGGGGACATACATCTATCTCACCTCTTCTCAACACTTTTCTGAAGGAAATTTTTGTATGAAAGATGTCATAGCAATACGACCACAATTAGGAAGCACAAACAATTCTTAAACATAGTCCTTGTCATTACAAGGAAACCAGGAAGTGCATGTCTGAGCCAAATCTCCCGCCCAAGCAAAATGACACATGTGATAGATAACCGGAATACGAAGTGCATACATACGCTTGGTGAATAGTCGTTATTGAGGCTACAAACTCTTCAATCAATTAAGAAATACGCATAGATTATAAAGAAAAAGAATACATAGCACAAGTTACTTCTGCTATATACTTGCCATTTGGTGGTCTAGCTTGCTTTTCGTGGTGAAAAAACCTAACATAGCTCCAAAGTGACCCTGTTAGACTAGTGATCCTTCCCTAAAACCAACACTACATTCCGAGAAAAATAGATAGACAAGCATGCATCATAGTGAAGCACTATCATGAATAACCCCTTTTGGGGGAAAAATAGAAAGAGAATAAAGTGAGGGACCATAAAATTATAAAAGGTTTTACTCGAGATCAGCCTAAACAAAAAATGAAACCAATAGTTTAGCTGGTAAGCTACTGGAAAAGACCTGGAACCCCTTTTTCGAATCTCATTACAATGTGGGTTCAGCTGACTCAAGCTCTATCATGGAACCCCCTTTTGGGAAGCCTTTACCCTTTCAAATTCTGCAATAGCAAAAAAAAAAAATCCAGCACTAGCCTGATTTGCGCTAATATAACGCTATACTAGAATGAATCGAGTGGATATTATTATGCAGAGAAAAGATCATTGACACAAATGACTCCCAAAGAAAATGCCTGAAAGGTCAAGAAACCGTTAGGTGATTTAATCAAATAACAAAGCACTGAAACTAAACTAGAAATCCCAAGGGTTCAAAACTGCCTCAGTAAACTAACCTAAAGTGAGATTTTTTTTGCACACCTTGACTAAATCCATTGGGTACTCGCTACCTCCCAGCGGACCTAAAGTGAGATTATTTTAAAAAAAAAATTACTTTCTGTTCATTTTTACAGAATTTGACCAAGTATTAAGGTATAATCGTGTGACATTTTAGTTAACTTGAGTGGCTGCTGTTCCCACTTCCCATCATTTGTCGCCCCAACACTGTAAGGACGCAGGACTACTAGTAGCAATATTGGGGGGGAAAACAAGGTGAATGATACGCAAAAGCTACACAGAGCAAGGGATGTAGAGAGATCAAGTGCAATGATACTTAACGAAGAAGAAAACAGACGATAGAGATTTATTTTGGGAAGCTAACCTCCTTCTTGTTATGCTCGTCGACGGCAAATTTTGCAAGGTTATGGATCTCGTCGCTGTTCTGGGACGAAGCATGAGAATCACGAATCCCACCAAGAGTAGCCATCTCAATCAGATTATTTTCTTTCTCTTCCTCTTCCCCGCAGAATCCTTCGGTTTTCCCTTGTTCGCTTAACCCAAACGCTGAGAACAGAAAACTTAATGACAGAATTAAAGCAAATAGCAGTGTGGTGTTCCCCAATACTCTCATCTGTGGACTGCACTCTTTTCTCTTTTCTCTTTTCTCTTTCAACTTAACCAAACCGAATGCCTTTTGTCTTTTTTATTATTTTCATCGACGCCTTTATCTTAGTTCCTACGTTTCCCAATGACTTTTTGACTTCACAACCGACACGCAGATGGTGTCGTTCTGACACGTAGCGTACACGTGTTAGCTCATTGGGATTCGGTTGCAAGTCGGATACAAATAGTAGGAAAATTGTAACAGCAACAACCAAAATAAATATACCCAGCGTAGGACATATTTATTTTGTTCCTGAATCTATTCTTTTTAATGATTTATTTTTATATTTATACATAACTTATAATCGTATGAAATATATGTTTCTTATTTTATATAATAAATTTAAAAATATATATTTTTTTTAATTTCGTATTCAATCAAATAAATTCACATAAATTGAAACGAAGGGAGTATGAAATTTGAAAAGAGTATTCCAATATATATGCATATTTTATTCCTAACCTACGAAGGTACATAGATTATTTTCATAAGATATTCGATCCAATTAAGCAAAAATACATTAGTTATGATAAGCTACGGAAAGTGAAAAAAAAATTTCTTTTTCTTTTTCTTTTTTTCATTAGCTCTCCACAAGAGAGTACAATTTAGATAGTGACAACCAGAAAAAAAATACTGATCTAAAATACGAGGATAATATTAGTATTACATATCTAAAAGAAAATATAAATTTGAAAAGAAAATACGTTCGATTATTCATTAACTTACCGTTCTAATCCTCGACGTTCACATTTTCGTATTAAAAATAGCCAATCTCTCACATACCGATAGGAAAATAGGGGGAAACAAATTATACGGCAAAATCGAAGTTTGTCACTTTCAAGTTTCACTCATGCCAAGTGTATTAGATGACAATTTAGGTGTTTTATCAACTTGGCATTTTCTACGTAAAATATTTTTATTGTAAACCAATTAAAGAGGAAGAGAATAAAATATTCACATTGTCTTTTCTTTCCTATGTATTCAAAAGACGATAGATTTTCAATTTTCTCAAAAGAGACAATTAGTTATCTTTGAAACATCCGAACCGTCCGTTTAACCTAATATCCTTCATATCATTTGTCTATTATTTCCTTAAAACGGTTTTATAAATATTTTCATTCTACTGCTTTAATTTCTCTCTTGTCAAAAAACTAGTATGGATTACCCAATACTGTGCATGGCCCTATAAGCATTGACGGTTAGATTTATTTGTCAATATATTTAGATTCATATAAATACATGGTTGAATTTATTCTTTACTTTTCTTATAGTATATTTGGCCAAACTTTTAAAATCTGCTTATTTTGATAAATGTATTTCCCAAAAAAAATACTTTTGATGATAATCGATTTGTGTTTGACTAATTAATTTGAAAAATACTTTTTAACAGTAATTAATGTTTGGCCAAGCTGTTAAAAACTGCTTCTAAATGTTTTTTTCTCAAAAGTGTTTCTCAGAAAAAATATTTTTGGAGATAAGCTATATTTTTCTGCTTCTCCTAAAAAGCATTTTTTTCCTTCTAAAAGTTTGGCCAAACACCTCAATTAAAGAAAAAAAACTTGGCCAAACGGGCTAATAGTCATTATATTAAGTTAAACACTAATAGTATACGATTATACATATAATATATATGAATTGTACATATATTATACATATTTCGACTATTTTTAGCTTAATTAGTTGGAATGACGATTATTTAGGTTAATTCTTTATTATTTTTTTTGTTATTTAAGAACTTTTTGTGTTAAGAGTCCATCTCCTAAGAATCCTAAAGTTAAAACAAATAAGGCTATGCAAGTACTTCTGTTTTAAGATTGACTTGATTCAATAATTGAGGGATGAGCAAATTTTTTGGGTTAACTTATGCTGAATAGTATAAAAATTCATGTTTATAACACAGAAGATTTTTTCCATTATACATGAAATTTATTTAAAGTATTGATATTTTCGTCAAAATAATAGTTTTTTATCTTATCATAAAAGATTTGATGACACCTTTAGACAAAGTATTCATTTTGAGATTTTTGCCAAATTTTATTAAGCTTCATATTCCCCTGTTTTAGAGATGCATTATAATTTTAAATTCTATGAAAATTTTCGATTCACTTCAAAGTATAGGGTATGTACTCTCCAAGAACGAAGACTCAAGTCTCGTAATTATGATCTTTAAAGTATTGCTCCAAAATAAATGTTCATAAAAGTGTGTTTATATATATATATATATATATATATATATATACGCGAACATATATACATAACTTAGTGTGTTTGAAGAATTACACTAAATTGTGACAGTAAAACAAATAACAATAACTATGCCTCATTCCGAGACAAGTAATCTATTGTTCTAGTCTCTTAATAAAGTCAAAACTAACATTTTTTTATTGTACATTTATACCTTTTCCACGAAAATATTTTCCTTATTTTATGTTAAAATCGAGTTATTGCAAACATATCCGATTTCTGAAAAATCAGTATTGTAAGTGGACTCTTTACAAAATCAGTAATTTTAAGTAAATTTTCATATTTAGCAGTCTGTAAACTAAACTATCATTTAATCGTAAAATTTGGGAGCTTCTTAAAAATTTTATTTTCAAACTATATTTTTACAGATTTGAACAATTTTTTGGCGTATTTTGAAAACAAAATTTTCAAATCTAAAAAATAGCTCTAGTTTTTGAAAATTTTGAACTTTTCGACTCACAAAACTTTAAAAAAATTTCAAGTAAAATGCATGTCCAAACACAATTTCAACTTTCAGAAATCATTCTTCATCTCATTTTTAAAAACTATTTTTTTTTTCAATTTTCAACCTAATAATGTCCAAACGCTAGCTATGTAACGACCCGATCGATCGTTTTGAGTTCTAACGCGTCGTTCGGCGGTTTGAGGCCATGAGTAGCTTCACTTCAGGTATTATGACTTGTACGCATAGTCGAAAATTGAAATTCGGGAAGTTCGAAAAGGATTTGGAAAGAGAATTCTCATTTCAGAAGCTTTAAGTTGGAAGAATCTGACTAAGGATTGATTTTGAGCAAACGATCCCGGAATGAAATTTTGATGATTCCAATAGTTTTGTATGGTAATTTCGGACTTAGGCGCATATTCAGATTTGGATTTAGAAGTCTGTAGGACAATTCAGCGCATTTTGGTGAAAGTTGGAAAATAGAAGTTTTTGGAAGTTTGATCGAGAGCTGATTTTTCAAAATCTGGGTCAGAATCCAATTCTGAAAATTGGAACAACTCCATTATGTCATTTATGACTTGTGTGCAAAATTTGAAGTCATTCCGGATTGATTTGATACGCTTCGGCGCAACATATAGAAGTTGAAAGATTTGAAAACTCATAATTTGATTCGATGCACGATTCGTAATTTCGGCTTTGTTTGACGTGGTTTGGAGCCTCGACTAAGTCTGTATTATATTTTGGGACATGTTGTTATAATTGGTTAACGTCCCGAGGGCATTGGGTGTATTTCGGAAGGTTAACATAATGGATTTTGGACAAAGGAGCTGCTGGAATTTTTCTACTACAAAAGCTGTTTTTGGACAACAACTGGTGCAATCGTAGAGCTGACTTTGGAAGCTTATATATCAAAATCTATAAGTAATCTAAAAATTATCAAAATATGAAAGTTGTAGCCCTTTTATTAATTTCCAGAAAGTTAAACCATTCATCATTTGGATATTTTTACAAAAAGTTATGATCGATTGAATGAAGGTTGGTAAAGCAGTTTCGCCAGAAATTTCTCATGCATGGAGCCGACTTTGGAAGATTATATCTCGAAATATATAAGGAGTATGGTATACAACCTATCAAACGAAATATCTTCAAGTCTAGTTTCTAACACTTCAAACCATTCGTCATTTAGATATTTCTACAAGGAATTATGGACGTTTTAGTAAAAGGTGTTCAGCATGGGAAATTTTGTAATACGAGGTACAACCCACACAACGCAAGGTACAAATTGCTGAAGCACCTGTGCCTATATAAGGTAGACACGGGCAACAACCATTTTTGAGAATT
Organism: Nicotiana knightiana; assembly: GCA_005239525.1. NCBI lineage: Eukaryota > Viridiplantae > Streptophyta > Magnoliopsida > Solanales > Solanaceae > Nicotiana > Nicotiana knightiana. Next base: position 19,839 of record ML376365.1, on the reverse strand, counting down.
TTCTTGAGCTAGGGATTTGTTCTTTCATGGTGGATTCGACCTTGGGGACTACTTAAGAATACAAGGTAAACTTTTTTGAATATTTTAAGTTAATAACATCCTATTAACACTAGTATTAACATCATCCAATCTTTGGAATCCCTAGAAATACTTCAAGTTGTTCAAGAACGCCAAATTTCTCAAACATTGAATTTTTAAGAAAAAAGCTTTAGGAAGATAATACTAATGCTTCGAGCTCATTTCTTAGTCGGTGAGAGTAATTCTAATATTTGTTTCAAGTTGTTATGATTGGATAATTGATTTCATAAACCCTAGCTCATGGCATGAATAATGTTCTTGAGAAAATGAATGAGGGATAAATAGTGTTTTTAGAAATGAAATTAAAGGATGCAATGAACCTATGGAATCATTTTCTAGATTAGTTGGAAGTGTTCAACTAAGTAATCACCAAATTGAATATTTTGGAAATGTTGGTTAAGGAAGACGATGAATAGTAATTTGACGGTGTTGGAGAATTAATGTAGTATCATTGATGACTTTAAATGGGTATTAAATAATTAGAGTGGAGTTGAATGTGCTAGGAAGTGAACCTATTAGACGATTTGAGCTAGAGGCTTATAGCCAACTTGTGAGCCATAAATGGATATTGATAAAGATTTTTGAGTCATACTTTGATTGTAATTAAGATTGTAATTGTAGATATCAATTTGTTGGTGGCGTTTGAGCATTTTACTCAATGTTACGATGTCAGAGGATGATTAAAAGCTTGTGAATGTTAATAAAGCGAAAGCGAGTTTTGGAGCGTTGGGTATCGGTCGAGTTGTTTGAAAGGCTTGGGAGCCGACTATAGAACTCCAGAGCGAGGTAAGTCTCCTTTCTAACCTTGTATAAGGGAATTAACCCCATAGGTGAACTAAATTACTATGTGCTTCTATTTATGTGGACTACGTACGCACGAGGTGACGAGAGTCCGTACGTAGATACTAGCTATGCCTATGTCCGGGTAGTTTTAGGTTTCCATCATGCCTTGTTGATATTGTTATTGATTTATGTTTATTGTTTGCCTTAAGAAAGAGCGGGATTGAGTTTTCTTATTAAATGTTTTGAAAGGAGTCGAAATTGAGGAAAAATTGGGATCATAAAAGTTTTCATTGAAATTTCAAATTTTGAAAAGAATGGAAAAATACTATAATAACTTAAGGAATCTATGTGTAACCGAGTCGCATATATGATTCGCGAGCGGGTTAATTCTTTTATATTTGACCGTGTTGCATGTATGATTCGCGAGTGAGGTAATTCTTTTAAATTTATATTTGGCCGCGTCGCTTGTATGATTCGCGAGCGGGGTAATTTTTTAAAATTTATATTTGACCGTGTCGCATGTATGATTCGCGAGCAGGGTAATAATTTTAAACTTATATTTGATCGCATCACATGTATGATTCATGAGCGGGGTAATTCTTTTAAATTTATATTTGACCGCGTCACATGTATGATTCACGTATAGATGCATCTATGGTTCACGTCGTTCTACCCTTGGCAATGTACAATTTACGTTTATATTGGATTGGGCTGAACTTCCTTGGTGGTATTTGTGTGTGATAATAGAACTAGAAGTCCCTCTTGTAGTTGGTATAAATTCATTGTCTATGTGATTATATGTTTTAAAGGATGAAAGTAATTTAAGCTCTTAATTATGGGGAAGACTTGTTAAGTTATTTCTTGTTCTGAGTCTTATGTTATATATCATGCTTAATTAGAAGCTCATATTATCGTATTATTGTACCACTAGTAAGTGTCGGAGTCGACCTCTCGTCACTACTTCTTCGAGGTTAGACGGGATACTTACTGGGTACACGTTATTTTCGTACTCATACTACACTTGTTGTACATTTTATTGTACAAGTACATGTATGGATAGTGGCTTTGTGGCGTGACATGGTTTATACGGGGACTTAGGCGAGTTGCATCTTATAAGACGATCCGCAGCCAATAGAGTCTCCTTCAGAGTACTTGTATCTTCTAATCTGTCCAACATTGTACTCCCTCATGCACTTATGACACACCGGGTTCTGGGATGATTAGATATTTAGTATTAAAATTGGGAAACATTAATATTATTCCTTAGAGTTCATTTGTTACTAGTTAAATTAAAGAAAATTTATGTTTCAGAAATATTAAAATGAGAATATAAGTAACTATTAAGTGTTGACTTGCCTGATAGTGGTGTCCGTCGCCATCACGACCTTTAATAGATTTTGGGTCGTGACAAGCTAAGTATTAATCTATATTCAACAGTCCCTTACATCTGAACAAAACCTAATTTAATACACTTGTTAAGTCTAAATAAAAATTATCATATAACGCAATCCCTATATCTCTGATTAAATGCTTGCTTCATTAATCATATCGGTATGATTAATAAAGTCACGGAGCAGGTTGGAGCGTTTACTTCATCAACCAATTAATATATAAAAGTGTTAATGTCACGATCCGAATTCCCACCGCCGGGACCGTGATGGCCCCTATTGCAATGCAAGCCAACATTATAGATTTACAACATTTAGAACATTTAAAACTGTTAGATAGTTATGTGCAAATAGTCTTAGTCCCATATGTAATAGGAGTAGAATATATCCTAGTCTCATATGTAGTAGGAGTAGAATATGTCCGAATCTCATATGTAGTAAGAGTAGAGTATGTATTATATATATGGCTCATCGTATCATTGTTAATAATAGATTTTTCTCCCGTGCATTCTCATATGGTATCAGATCTTCAGTGAAAAAATTATCGTTGTGTGTCATTCCAGCGGCATCCGGGAAGAAAGATCTCATCATTGTGCAATTTTTCAACAATTTCGTCTTGTTCCCAGGGTTCATCATTGCTACAGTGGTACTTGCATATACCAGTACCACCATCAGATCCAAAACCCTTGTGCGACCAAACTCCAGAAATCTCAGTCCCATTGTTGATACCCTATTTTTTCATAAAATATTTTAAATTTGCATATATAGCTTCAAAATCATGTATCAATAGCAATTGATATTTTTTCACAATTTCCCTATATTTGTATTAATCTATCCAATATTTTATTGCCAACAAATAATTATAAAATTGCATTACAAATGATTTCAAAAGTATTTCTTGGTTTCACTAATCACTTTTGGTCCTATTAAGACCAAATTATTTCATAATTAGCCAAATTGGCACCTTTTGGTTATAATTGTAATAACTTTGTAATTATAGCCCAATCATACGATTTTATACTATTTTTATCCGGAAGTTAATCATTTGTATTTTAAAAATACTAAGTAATCATCTTAACTATTTTCTATGCACGAAATTTATTTTATAATTAACCGTTACTTTTTATAATTTTTTTAATTAATTTACATGGGGTATTTAACAGATAGTCACTTCCATTTCATTTATAACCTAATTAGACCAGACCCAAGTTTGATTAAAACAACCCAAACACCCAGTCCCAATACATTTATCCTACCCAACTCAATACCCCCCTTCAATCCTGGATTTACCCTTTCCTTAATTAATCCAAACGACCCCCTTCCAAAATCCTCACTTATCTCATTTCCTTCATCCTCTATCCGCCGTCATCCCCTTCCCCTTCTCTCTCAAATCCTCTCTGCATCAAACCCTAATCCTCTCTCCATTTTCTGGTTCGCCGGTAATAATGGCGGCTCCCTATCCCCTAGCCTCTATGGCTTCTCTCTATGGCTCGATTCTTGCATCTCTGAGGTCCTCAAGGGACCGGTTGGTTATTCATCCACCCCCCGGGGTCCGTGCTCACCTCATATGGCTTTCATGTCATTCTCAGGTCGTCCATAGCCATCTAAGTAAGATCCTCCCATCTCCGGCTAGAACCTGTGATTTATAAGCCGACTCTTTCTCTCTCTCTCTCTCTTTGGGTTCTCTCTCTGAAACCCTAATTTTAACAATGGATTTCTTAGATCTGCAATACATCTGGGTATATTCCGAGTTATTTTGCTGTTTTCTTAAAGATTTTCCGATTTTCCTAAAGCATCTCTTCATCTTCAAACTAGGGTTTCTTAAACCCTTTTCAAAAAATGATTCTTCTTCTGACTTTAGTGTTATTCTGTGATTTTCACCGTGTTTAAATGATTTGTTTAAGTTTTTCCTTCATCTGATTTTATTATGTTGAAAACCCTAAGTTTCTTGGTTTAATCTTTGGGTTCTGAGTTTATCTTTACTGTTCGTTCTTTCAAACTTGATTGCATGTTTGATTCTCATGCNTCTATTAGGGTTCTAATTCTTTCCTTCTGCCTTGCTTATCATGTGTTTATTCTGTGCAATTTGTGTTGATTCCCCCTAATTAGTACTATTTCCTATTTGAACCCTTAGTTCCCTGTGATTGATACCTTTCACTAATCCCTTTTGATGATTTCCCTGCTGATTTTCCGACCTTAGCTTATTTCTTGCCTTATTTTATGGTCGACTATGCTGTCAAATTAATTCTTACGTTATTTCCTTAATTAGAATCCCCTGAACCTAGCCTCAATTACATGTTCTATACTGGTACTGTGCTGAAATTATTTCCTTGTTGTGTTATATTCCGGTCATATGGTATCTTTCCTTATTTATTGCATGTCTATTATCGTTCAAAGTTAACTCCTTAATTGAAGGGAGTACTTATATTGATCTTATGTTGATTGATTCTGATTCCCCAATCACTGTCTGACTTTGATTGTTACCTTATCCTACCTAGTTTCAAACTACTATATATGCTTTCTCTCATTGACACTAAACAGACACGAACACATTAGTTCAAACTCTACCTCTTACACTCAAAGCTTTCTGCTCTCTTTCTGTGTCACTTACTATTATTCTGAGTTAGCCGACTGCAAGCCAAGACTAACTATTGTGCTCTCCTGCCCCTTCACCTTTGTGTTTACTGTCCCTTTACTGGTATGTTCTGATTTTTAATTTATGTCCCAAAACCAATATGTTCCTTTTATTGCTTCAGTTTATCATGTTCCTGATCTGTTTCTATCTATTGTTATGATGTTCAACATGTAATTGACCTATTTGCATCATTGCTTCATTTAGTATGATAATTATGTCTTAACTCTTTAGGATTAACATGTTCATATAAACCTGAAATCTGATTCAATATGACTCAATTCTGTTTTGATGCTTGTGTACTAGTAGCCTAATTCTGGTATGCCTTATTGATTTGTTACCCTAAGTTGCCTTGATGTTATGCTCAATCATTTTTAGTGCTTCTATGTCCTCACTGCTGCTATGAAATCCTATACTATGTCATCTCCCAATCCCATGAACCCTCTAAGCACTTCTGATTATGTGACTATGTTCTAATTAGAATTCCTGAATTCATGTCTCACTATTTACACTATTAGCTACCCCTTAATTGCAATAGACTCATGTTTATTATATGTGTATTATGTGTCCCCAGTCCTCAATTATCCCTGTGTGAAGGGTTGTTATTTGAGTATTGCTAAACCTGTTTGGCTCCGTGTTTGATCTGTTGTTCGTTTGATTTCACCACTCTTATCAAAATTGTTTTACTGCTAAACAACTCTTCTATTTTATAAAACTATTGCAACTGAATCCCTTCTTTCAAATACTGCTTTCCTATTAAACCCTTTTCAAAACTATGTCAAGCTCTCTCACTCTACTCTTAGGTCCTTAGGTTCTGCCCCTCCAGTGTATTCGCCTGGGGATTCCTGTGAGATCCCTCTGAACTCTGATGCACTGGGGATGGCCCTTCAACACTGCACTTACTCAATTATGGTTACGAAATCTGGGTGTGAGCACTACCCGGGGATCCCTTAAGGTCCTTAGGGAACTCTAACACACCCGGATATGAGAAAGGCGATGAAACATTTGGGCACTTGAGGTTCTGGGAATCTGGGCCTGTTTTCAGGCTCCCTATAGTTTAACTTCTTATTTTCCTTTATATATTTATGTAATTTATTCAGCTAGTCCATAATAATTATTGTAATTGAATACTGGGGGATGGCTAGTGAAATGTGGGGAATAGCTATATGATCTTATCAATGCCACTGGGTAGAAATCATGCCTTAGGCTTTACATTCCCTATATCTGCATTAGAATCCATGCTTAGGACTAACATGTTCGTTCAAACCATGCCAAACATAGATATCATGTCTTTAAGGCTTTCATGTTTACTGCTTTAATGTACAACATGTCCTTAATTTATGCTTATGCCTACCACTTAGAAATCCTGCTCCTAGGGTGATAAAATTAATACTCTTGTGCATTCAAAACATGTCCCAATCATCCTGTAACTCTTTGTGCATTTTAGAAATCATGCTTTAGGAATCCTGTGCATCCTGAAATTATGTCTTAGCCATCCTGCATTTATATGTGTATATTAGATACCATGCTCTAGGATTTCGTCTACATTTACTTAACTACGTCTAGTTTAAACTGCTGAATCATGAAAAGGTATAAGATAGCCTCGCATATGATTATCATGTCTGCTCTTAATAGAAATTGGTGACTATCTCTGCATTCTCAGATTTACATCATTTAGAACAACATGTTTTAGGTAAAACAACCTCTGAATTGTCTAATAGTTCTGGTAGTTACTACGCACAACCCCACGCCTAGGAAAGCCTGGGTAATCAATCTCTTAAAAAAATGAATACTGTTTTGATTGCGTTTACTGTCTAAAGGCTAACAGGTTTTAAAATCAGTAGGCAAACTGATTAGGTCCTTGTTATTGAGTTTATAAACAAGCTGCATACTTTTGTGCATTGATATTCACTTAGATATGCTGTCTTAGGATTCTGTATAGTAAAACTGCCTCTTGTTTGTGTTTGAGACGTGCTGCTTATGTGCATTATCTGTGGAGGTAAATTTGAGCCTCTTAACTGCTTTTCCTGCATTTATTTGTAAAGTCCTACTTGTTCTTGCCTGTCGCCTAGAATTTTATCCTTTTAACCTTAGGGAGTTTTGTTTAGAACTTCCCATATTTAGAGGTCCTAAATTTCTCCATGGCCATTAAGAAGGGACGGGTAACAACACGCATAGAGGTCGTTAAATAAACTCGCTTAATAACCACTAAGGGGTGGAAAGGGTAGACATGGATATGATATCCGGTGCGCTAATTCCACGTGTAGCCCCTCTTCTGATGAGTGATTACCGGGTATTGTATTGATGTGATCCTATAGGATAAACAACCTAAGACCCCCCTATACCTTACACATGTGTGCTTAGATTGTAAAACCTCCGGAATTTTGTATATGTGCTTGGACTTTAAATCTTTTAAACTTAAGCACATATGTGTGCTTGGACTGCAAGTCTTCTCAAAACCTTCATCTATTTACCTATGTGTTTATTACTTATATGCTATCTGTTCACAAAGTTTGTTTGGGCCGGGAACCACAGTTGTGGACTTCGAGGGGTGCCTAACACCTTCCCTTTGAAGTAATTTCAAGCCCTTACCCTATCTCTGGTTATCTAATTTGTGTTTGTTAATAACCTTTAGTAGGTGCCCTAACGCACCTTAAAAATCGTTAGGTGGCGACTCTTCAATTCCTTATCCCTTTCCCAAAAGGAAACGAGTTGTCCCAATAATGTCGAATACCCTGACCGATCCGAAATGGGAGGAAAGAAGGGGGCGCGACACCCATCGAAATAGAAAAGTCATTCACCGTACGTCATTCCGGCTAACGACTAAAGATTGATTTGTGTTATCTCCTCATCCGTAAGTGTTGTGCAAAAACCAACACTACCATCTTGTTCGGATAATTCAGGCAACAAAACCCCAGTCAATCGCTTCCGCAGAAAGTCCCTCACGCGCCTCCATGCGCCGCCACAACAAGGGTTCCAACGAGCTACAATAACTTGTTTTGCTGCTCAGGGGGATTCTAGTGGCCTTGTATGTCGAATGATTAGCTTGCACATATTTTCACCAAGTCCCTCACTGGTCCTCATATTAGTTACATATGTAACAAGCTCAGTGCTAATGATTTGTATGCACCGGCTTGAGGGGAGTGTTAGATAGTTATGTGTAAATAGTCCTAGTCCCATATGTAAGGAGTAGAATATGTCCTAGTCCCATATGTAGTAGGAGTAGAATATGTCCTAGTCCCATATGTAGTAGGAGTAGAATATGTATTATATATATGGCTCATTGTATCATTGTTAATAATAGATTTTTCTCCCGTGCGTTCTCACAAAAACTATGCGAGTATCCAGTACCATTCAACACATTATACCAAGATAAGGAATAAAATTTTGAAATAATACTACGCAATAATACCGATATGTCTAACTACCCATGATCTGGAGTCACAACTCACGGACTACTAAGAATTTACTACAAGTATTTGGCTGAAAGAAAAATGTATAACTGTTTGTGAACTAAATAGAACAATAAATGGATATAAAGGAAGAGACTCCAGGAATCTGCGGACGTCGGCAGATCTACCTTGGGTCTCCTGTGCAGATGTCAGCTACTATCTCAAAATCATCTCGGAACCAATACTTGGATCTGCACAGAAAGTGCAAAGTGCAGCATCAATACAACCGACCCTATGTACTGGTAAGTGCCGAGCCTAACCTCGGCGGAGTAGTGACGAGGCTAGGACAAGACACCACATAAACCTGAACAGTATAATCATGCTAATGGCAATAACGGTAAACAAAGAAATAAAGCAGAAATAATGGGAAGGGGACATGCAATGGGCAATCACAATATAAGGAGTAAGAAACAATAAAAGGCACAATTTAAACAGAAATCCTCAAATAAATTAAGCAATTAAGACAACAAGAAAACTGCACGACATCACCCTCCGTGCTTTTACCCTCAACTTCGCCAATATATAAATATAACGACACGACATCACCCTTCGTGCATTAAACCTCACATAACATACACGACATCACCTTTCGTGCTTTATCACCCTCATATCATGGAACGACATCACCCTTCGTGCATTAACACTCATATATCATGGCACATCATCACAATTTAACATCTCAACTTGAATCCATATTTACAAATTCATCAAACCTCGGTGGAACCGGATATAAGTCTTCCAACATTACAATAATGATAATAAGCGTGGATAATAAGATTTAAGACTACAAAATTTACAAGAATGGAATTTCACTCACATGCTATAACTCGACCACAACGCATAGGTGCTCATCACCTCACCTATACATCGCATTCAACAACAAAACACGCAGCAAATAATCACACAATACCTATTCCCTAAAGTCAAAGTTAGATACAACACTTACCTCGCTAACGGAGAGTTTCTCCAACCTTGCAACGTCTTGAACACCAACCAAACGACCTCAATCTATGCAAATATTAATTAACGATGTCAATTATGCTAGTTGGAATTATCTCAAATTTCTCGTACAAAATTCAATAATTATCTCTCTATCTATTCAACTAATCCTTTAATCACTCACATATGTAAAACTCATTAACTTAAAAGGTTCCTAAGTATAATGGACCTTACGTTTTGTTAATAAACCTGTAGCTTTACGTGACTTTAAAACATTCAAGTCTATCTAGATGAATATGTAATGTAACTAATCTAAGAATAAGGGTAGATTTCTAACACAATTCCACGTGCAAATCCGTTAATTCCAAAATACAATCTTAAAGAGCTTTTTCATAATAGTAAGGGTCCCCCCCCTTTTTTTTTTTAATTATTAAATTCTATTTATACTCCCAAAGCCTCACAAGTATAAAATATTACCATGATCACTTTGTTCCAACTCTTGTCATCGTTGTAAATGAATTCAGAGAAAGAACTTTTTATTTTATTATAATTACTTTGTTATCAGAAAATGAGGTCCAATAAAATAAATAAAAACTTATACATGCTTTGCTATTGAAAGATACAATACTATACATTGTTTGTTAAAGGCATAACGTGATAGATGAAACATAAAAAAAAATATTGCTGACTCTTTACATGCATAACTGAAATCTTCACTAAAATATAGTTATGGGATGAATTTAACAATATACCTGGTCAACCCCACCAAAGACCTTCTATAGCCTTTTCTTCCTACTTGCGTGCGTCGGCGACTACTTGAAACCCTTTTCTCTCTTCCTTAGGTATTTTGCGTATCTATTAGAACTAAAAGAACAATTTTACTTATTTACTCTACTTCAAATCTGTAGCAATGTAAAATGGGCTTGGCCCAAATCTTTCGTGCCTATTATTCCAAAGATATTATATTGCTCACTAGAATAAGTAATTGTAAATTATGCCTACTAACTATTTAATTAGTACAGTATCTCACATATTATATTAAATCTGTATCGGGCTTCGAAACCAAAATACGGGGCCGGTACTAATGAGATCAAACATTAATCAATTTCTTTAAATCCTTAGAATTTTAATCTTACAGTTTTCATCAAAAAATTCATTTCTCGAGTTAGGGACCTCAGAATTCGATTCCGGGCATACGCCCAAATCCCATATTTTACTACGGACATTATAGGACCGTCGAAACACGGGTCTGGGGTCTGTTTACTCAAAACGTTGACCAAAGTGAACTAAAAATCACTTTTAAATTCAAAAAATTATTATTTCTTAAATTTCCACATAAAGGCTTTTCGGAATTATGCGTGGACTGCACACGTAAATTGAGGTGGGTAAAAATAAGTCTTTTTTAAGGCTAACGAGCGCGGAATAGAGTCTTAAATCACAAGATAGCCCTTTGGTTCATCACAAGATCTACCTCTAAAACAAACATTCGTCCTTGAACGGACATAGAAAAGTACATGAACTGGCGAACAAGTGAAGATAGCTACTCTGCATGTCCGACTCGGACTCCCAAGTAGCTGCCTCAACAGGCTGACCTCTCTACTGCACTCGAACTGCAGGGTAACTCTTAGACTTCAACTGACGAACCTGCCGGTCTAGAATGGCTACCGGTTCCTCCTCATAAGTCAAATCTTTGTCCAATTAAACAGAGCTGAAATCTAACACGTTGTACGGGTCACCATGATATTTTTGGAGCATAGACACATGGAATACCGGGTGAACTAAGGATAAACCTGGAGGCAACACAAGTCTATAAGCTACTTCCCCCACTCTCTCGAGGATCTCAAATGGCCCGATATACCTAGGGCTCAACTTGCCCTTCTTCCCAAATCTCATGACACCCTTCATGGGCGATACCCGAAGCAATACCCTCTTCCCGACCATGAATGCCACATCACGAACTCTACGGCCGACATAACTGTTTTTTCTGGACTGAGCTGTACAAGGTCGATCCTGTATAATCTTTACCTTGTCCAAGGTCTCCTGAACTAAATCTGTACCCAACAACCGAGCATCTCCCGGCTCAAACCACCCAACTGGCGAAATGCACCGTCTACCGTATAATGCCTCATAGGGAGCTATATGAATGCTTGATTGGTAGCTGTTATTGTAGGTGAAATCTACAAGGGGAAAAACTGATCCCACGATACTCCGAAATCTATAACACAAGCGCGGAGCATATCCTCCAAGATCTGAATAGTACGCTCAAACTGCCCGTCCGTCTGAGGATGGAATGCTGTGCTCAAATCAACCCACGTACCCAACTCACACTAAACTACCCTCTAAAAGTGCGAGGTAAATTGCGTACCTCAATCAGAAATGATAGACATAGGCACACCGTGAAGATGGACGATCTCCCGAATGTAAATCTCTGTCAATCGCTCCGAAGAATAAGTAGTTTCCACTAGAATGAAGTGCGTTGACTTAGTCAGCCTATCCACAATAACCCACACAACGTCGAACTTCCTATGAGTCTGTGGGAGTCCAACAACGAAGTACATATTGATACTCTCCCACTTCCACTCAGGAATCTCCATCTGCAGAAGCAAACCACCAGGTCTCTGGTGCTCATACTTCACATGTTGACAATTCAAGCACCGAGCTACATAAGCAACTATATCATTTTTCATCCTCCTCCACCAATAATGTTGCCGCAGGTCCTGTTACATCTTGGCAGCGCGTGGGTGAATAAAATACCGAGAACTATGAGCCTCCTCAAGGATCAAATCATGAAGCCCATCAACATTAGGCACACATATACAAACCTGCATCCTCAAAACACCATCATCTCCAACCATAACCTGCTTGGCATCACCATGCCGAACTATGTCCCTACGGACCATAAAGTGAGGGTCATCATAATGCCGATCTCTGATACACTCAACCAAGGAAGATCAATTGATTGTATAAGATAGAACACGGCTGGGATATGAAATATCCAACCTCACAAACTGATTGGCCAAAGTCTGAATGTTTGAAGCTAGCGGTCTATCACCGACTGGAATGAACGCAAGACTGCCTATACTTACTGCCTTCCTACTCAATACGTCGTCCACCACGTTGGCCTTTCCCGTGTGATACAATATAGTGACATCATAGTCTTTCAATAGATCCAACCATCTACTCTGCCTCAAATTGAGGTCCTTTTGCTTGAATAAATACTGAAGGCTGCGATGATCCTGAAAACCCCACACGACACGCCATAAAGATAGTGCCTCCAAATCTTCAACGCGTGAACAATGGCTGCCAACTCTAAGTCATGGACATGGTAATTCTACTTATGAAGTCTGTTTAACCAAAGAATTAGATCCTTTGACTAAATCTATTTCTAGGATGAACACGGGTTACTGATAATCAAGAAAATAGAGAAAAATGAATAATAGACAATATTGCAGAAATATAAAAAAGCAAAGTAAATTGTATTCGAGAATCAGATGACTTTACAAGTTGTATTCCCCTCCCTTATATAGGAGATTCCTTGATATAACGTAAAACTCTTGCTATGGTTGCCCATTAATGACTAATTATGACATTAATGAGGCATTACAAAGGATAACGGTAATTGGGGTACGATTACATAACGTACGAGTAATCAATTATGGGTTCTTGAATCTGCCCGTAGCTTTGTCCAGATTCATTCTGACCATGTCTCTTCCCTATTTTGATCAGTTGAGTTTCCCGTGGCTGATAAGCTCGAGGATTTATTGAATTGTGCCTCTTTGTTCCGTACCTCTTCAAAGAATCACATCCAGCTGTCGCGCTCTCCTGCGTCCATGTAACTGGCTGAGTTGTCAAAAGTTGGGTTACATGTGAAACTCTTTTTTACAATACAGATAGTCCCCCCACTTACCATATATTTATCGATTAATATTTTGTAAGTGGATACTCATTTATGGCGGGAATATTTTGCCTCCGCTTTACCTCAAAACATTGTATCCTTCTCTGAACCATAGGCTTCGTTTGTCACTTTGCACATATTACGTGTCCTTCTCGGATTGGTTCTGCATTTACTCGGCACCTTTTAGGGCTTTTTGCGGCTGTGTCAATCCCGAAGTGGCACCTTCAATTATGACTTTTCATCATTATTTTTATCTTTTTTTTTCATGTTTGACGGTTGTCCTCAAGTATAAATACCTTTCTTCTTTTCTTTGCTTTCACGAAACACTTTCTAAATTTGTCTTTTGTAAAGAACTTTATTCTTGACTTTGTAAACATGTCTTCTTCAAACCAACCTCAGGGAGTAATAGATATTGAAAATTTAACGCTATCTTCTGCTCCGACTAGGAGTCGGAGGGGTTGTAGACTTAGGAGTCTAGGATCCACTCCTTCGAGAGGCTCCTCTTCTCTTCAGATAGTTCCCTCTCCTTCCTCTAGGTCTCTAGTTTCTCCGAGGTTTTGGGCTTCTCGGTCTTTGTCTATAGGTAGAGATGAACGCCCTCGTGAACCTGGAGTTGATGAAATTGTCCCTGCTGAGTTTGTCTTTGCTAGAGATAATCAAGTTCTTGTAGACCAATCTTCTTCCCTTGAGAGTGTCGAAAGGTATCCAACCCTTATAATTGAGGGTCAGATTTCCCTTGTTCGTAGGGAGTGTTTTTGGAGGCCTAATTTCCCTTTCTACATTCCGAATAGTAATCAAAGAACAACGTCTTACAAGACGGGATATTCTTCTGTTTATACGAACCCTTTTACTCTAGGGTTTAGACCCCCCATTGACCCAATCATAATTGAATTCTGTTGTTTTTTCAATATCTGCTTAGGACAAGTTGGTCCGCTTGTGTGGCGAGTTGTCACATGTCTTAGGAGTTTAGCTTCTTTAGCCTAAGTTCCTTTTACTTTCAACCATCTTATTCATCTCTACTCTCCTACCTTATTTTGTGAAGTGGTTTTTAATCTGACCGCGAGAAGCAAAATAGTGCTGGTAACCCCTAGAGATGACAAGGATAGGGGTTGGTACCTCCGGTATGTTGCTGTACCCACTGTTGGTTTAGTGGGTGAAGAAAATATTCCCTTTCCTAAGAAGTGGAATCGCACACGTGAGTATGCTTTAGCTCATATCTATTTACTTTTCCTCGTTCTAACTTGAGATGTTTTACTAATACCGTATCTGTTTCTTCTTCTCTTAGCAATCATGGATACTGTTGAGAATGTCTCTAGTATCCGTGATTGGGTAGAAAAACTGTTGTCCATTGCTCCTTTAGAAGAGAGCTTGGAAGTACCTTGCTGGGAGGTATGGTTGGCATGTAAAGACCCACGGTAAGTGAAGCTTTTGTTCTTGATTCTTTCCTTACTCGAGTCTCTTCTTTCTTTATCGATTAACTTTTTCCCTTTTGATTGGGTTCTCTGCTCGTGGGGTGTCTGTTTCATCTATCCTGAAGATGTATTTGGCTCAGGCCCAAGAGATTATTGTTGTTTCATCTTCCTCGAAGAGGAATATTGGTGAGTCTCGTTCCGTAGAAGAAGAAGGTGCTTTAGTACACAGGCCACAGAGAAGGCGAGTGGTTTTAGATGATGAATTTACACCCATGACCTTGCCTTCTGTGTCTGTGGCTGAACCCTCTACCCTTGAATATGTTTCACATTTCCCATTCATAAGTATGTGGATTGCCTGTTCCATGAAGGTTTTGACCTTGCTCCTGACGATGTCCCTTTGGCGGCTGTCTTTCCTGCTTCTTTAAGAGAAGCTGTCTCATCTGCTCCTTTGGCTATTTCGGCTTCTGCTGTTACTTTGCCCGCAGCTACCTCAACTCTTCAACTCTCCGTGCCTGCTGCTTTGCCTGTGGCTTCTCCAGCTCCTCAACCCTCCGTGCCTGTTGCTATTTCATCTCTGCCTGCTTCAATGCCTTCCATTAGGGAAGTAGGGTCTTCCAGCAGAGAGGTGCGGCATGTGGCAATCGAGGTTCCAGCTGAGGGGAATATTTTCAAGAAAACGGGTGAGCCCGAAGTGTGGCTCAAGCCTTTGATAGGTCCCATTGAGAAAGCCAAGCTAGCCAGCCACAATGCTCTTACATGGGCCAATGAAGTTGTGCATACTTATTTGAATGTATGATTCAGGTTATCCTCTTTCATTTTCGTATATGAAATTTACCACATCTGATTGGTTTATTTCTTGTAGATTAATCTCATAGGCATGGAGCTTATGAAGAGGATCTCACATATGGACCAGGAGACGAAAGAGTTACAGGCCAATGCTGATAATTGGAAAGCACAATATGATAGCCTAAGGATTGACATGGATGCCTTAGAAGAGGAAATGAGTACCTTGAAGCGTCAGATGAGGCTCATGGCAGCAGAACTGGCAGTAGAGAAGGATTCTTCCAGTCAGGCTGATAAAGACAAGAGTGTTCTGCAGTCCTCATTTGTTGAGCAACTATCCCGCGCTCAGAGGATATTAGAGACTTGAAAAACTTGTTAGGGCAGAAGAAGGAATACTCAGGTGAGCTCGTGCAATCACTCACTCGTACTCAAGAGGACCTTCATAAGGATTTAGATAAAGTTCAAACTCTGGAGGAGTCGATTGTACCATTAAGGGCCGCCCATGAAGCTACTGAAGCGGAGAAGGACAGATTGAGAGCTGAGCTTCAAGTATGGGCAAGGGATTATGAAGAGGTGGCTGCTGTTGATGTGAGCTGGGCGTACACGAATTCTCGCCTTGACACATTGACGAAAATGAGTCAAGAGGGTTTCGACCTTAGTGCTGAAATAGCTAAAACTAAGGAAGCCATAGAGAAGGCTCAACAGGTCATAACCTCTCTTCACCCGATGGTGAGACTCTAGCCACTCATCCCTCTTCATCC
The DNA here is from genome assembly GCA_005239525.1 of Nicotiana knightiana. Taxonomy (NCBI): domain Eukaryota; kingdom Viridiplantae; phylum Streptophyta; class Magnoliopsida; order Solanales; family Solanaceae; genus Nicotiana; species Nicotiana knightiana. The sequence continues at coordinate 3,716 of ML376365.1, read as the reverse complement.
CTAGTTGCTCCCGCTCCTTCTGCCAGTGAAGTCAACCCCCATCTTGAAGAAGTTTAATTGGTTCACCCTTTTTTTTATCTTTGTCTCAATTGGTGGTTACCCCCAGTTCCATCGGGGGTAAATTTACATTTCTTTAAAGTCCCCAAATGACAACTTAGGGGCACCTCAATGTATATAAAAATTCTATATGGCTAAGTATAAGTTAATACTTAGTTTTTTCTTATCCGTTTTAATATATTAATGTTAGTATGACTTTTGTTGAGTTTCTGTTTCACTCTTTAACTCTTTTGCATGCTTCATTTTTTGAGGTTTTAGTTTTACCTTTGAGTTTTGCATATAGAATGCTTTAGATTACTCGTACCTTTTCGTAATAGGCATGGTGTCATATTAAATGTGTGCCTTTTTGTAGTAGGCATAATTTATGGAAGAGGACCTTTTATAATTGACATGAAGAAGACGTCTCAACTTCATGATAATGTAATAGAGTGATAGGAATTTTACACATGCTTAAGAATGTTTCCAAGGAAATTTTTTTGTTTGAACTTCCATGACATTTTACATGTGTTTGATTATCGTCTAAAACTCATGTTGATAACTTTTTAAAATAGGTAACGGTTTTTCGATATTAATACAAGGGAACAACTGTTTTTCACTAGTACTAGTTTTTATAAAGATTGGGGTTTTTCCCGCAACTATTTTTGTTGTAAATAATTTTCTAATAAATATGAGGGAAATATTTTCTTATTCATAACTATTTTTATTTGATAACAGTTTTGTGAACGAATACAAGGATTTAGATCTTTCATCCACAACTGTTTTATTTGATAACAGTTTTTTGAATGAGTACACTGATGATGATCTTTTACCCCTAACTGTTTTTGTTACAACAACTTTGAATAAGTATAAAGATGTACATTTCTTTCTTGTTAGTAATATTTTTACTTTCAACCTGAACATGTTCGAAGGTTTTGGTTTTTTGCATTAGGCTTTGTATTTGGATGACTCTTTTGATCTCTTTCGATTCTGCTCGTATCACTTGTCTCGTTGGGTAGATGGGTCTTCAGGCTCGAGCTTTGACTTTATGATAGTCTTTTTTGCTTTGTCTTAGCCTTCCATATTGTATAGTCCCCCAAGTGTTTGAGCTTTGAAGAATGAAATCTCGAGCACTTGATTATTCCTTCCTTGTGGTCCTTTTCCTAAAAAGGAAAAGTATTCCGGACTCGAAGGTATATAGTTTTTTATATGATGACTGCTTAACCCTTTAAACGTCCATCAGAAAGTGTAACCCTAGACCGGAAATTGTGTTATTTCCTCGCGAGTTTGCAGGTCTAATCTCATCATCTGGTTATGGGTTAGCTTTATGCCTATCATCTAAAAAAGTTCGTAAATTTTTTAAATGTTCAAAATAAAATCGAACGTGTGATACCTGACGGGGGGTATTCTTTCCTTAGAAGTAGTACTTCTTTAGGTGGATGGCGTTCCAGCTTGTTGGTAGAGCTCTGCCGTCCATAGATTCCAACTCATAGGCGCCTTTCCCAGCTATGCCTCAGATTTTGTAAGGTCCTTCCCAATTTGGATTTAGTTTTCCTGCGCCTGCTTCTTTCGTTGATTGAAAGACTTTTTTGAGGACGAATTCCCCATTCTTGAAGAACCTGAGATGAGCTTTACGGTTGTAATAACGCTTTATGATTTGTTTTTGAGCTGCCATTCGTATCAGTTCTTCTTCTCTCCATGGTTCTAGCAGGTCCAGATTGGTCCTCAATTCATTGTCATTTTCTCCCTCCATGGCTGTTGAGAACCTTATACTTGGTTCGCCAATGTCCACAGGTATTAAGGCTTCTGATCCATAAACAAGTGCGAACGGGGTTTCTCCCGTGGCTATTTTTGAAGTTGTTCTATATGCCTATAATACCACTGGTAATTCATCAGGCTAGTTTCCTTTGGCTTTATCAAGCCGCTTCTTTAGATTGTTGATGATGACCTTATTCGTTGACTCAGCTTGACCATTAGCTACGGGGTGGTATGGTGTTGAAGTGATCCGTTTGATTCGCCAGCTTTCGAAGAATTCTGTGATTTGCGAGCCTATGAATTGTGGGCCATTATCGCACACGATCCCCTTTGGTATTCCAAAGTGGCGTATTATGTTTCGCCATAAGAAGCTTTTAACTTACTTTTCTCGCACTTGTTTGAACGCTTCATCCTCTACCCATTTTGTAAAATAGTAGGTTAGCATGAGCAAAAACCGTACCTGTCCTTTAGCTGTGGGGAGAGGTCCCACTATGTCCATACCCCATTTCATGAAAGGCCATGGGGGATATTATTGGATGCAATAATTCCGCTGGTCGATGTATGTTATTGGCAAACCTTTGGCACCTGTCATATTTGGATATGAAGTTCTCGGCTTCTTCTTCCATCTTAGGCCAATAGTATCCAGCTCTGATTAGGGTTTTCACTAAGGATCTCTCCCCTGAGTGATTTCCACAGTGTCCTTCGTGGACTTTTTTCATTACAAATTCCGTTTGGTTGGGTCCGAGGCATTTATCTAGGGGTCCTCCGAACATCTTGCGATAAAGCAAGTTGCGAATAAGGCAGTATCGTGCAACTTTGCGGCGAAGTGCTTGAGCTGCTTTCCTGTCTTCAGGTACGGTGCCATTCTGCAAAAATTAAGAATTTCATTTCTCCAGTCCTAGGTTAAGTTGTTGAAAGTTACCTCATTCCTGTCCTGGTCGATCATCGAATGAAATAGTTGGACGATAATTGCCTTGTCTTTGTTTGTTACTTCCATGACTGCTGTGAGGTTAGCTAATGCATCTGCTTCTGCATTTTCCTCTCTAGGTATTTGCATTACCTTCCATGTTTTGAATTGTCTCACGAGCTCTCGTGATTTTTCAATATACTGTTGCATTCGAGTCTCTCGAGCTATGTAAGTCCCCTGTATCTGATTTACTACTCGTCGGGAGTCATTGTTGATCACAATTTGCTCGATTGAGAGCTCCTGTGCGAGTTCAAGCCCTGTAATAATAGCTTCGTACTCTACTTCATTGTTAGTTATAGGATAGCACGTGATAACTTGCCGTGTCTTTTCACCCGTGGGTGATATTAAGACTATGCCTAAGCCGATGCCTTTTATATTTGAGGAACCATCAGTGAATAGGGTCCATAGGCCCGTATTAGCACCGTTAAAAAGTTTTAACTCTTTTTCTACTTCAGGGACAATGCTATTACTAAAGTCAGCAACAAAATCAGCTAGTATTTGAGACTTAATTGCAGTCCTAGGCTGATAGATTATTTCATGCTCACTTAATTCTATGGCCTACTTGGATAATCTTCCTGACAATTCCTGTTTATGCAGAATATTTCTTAAAGGATATGAAGTCACAACAGTGATTGGGTGACACTGAAAATATGATCGTAACTTTCTAGATGCCATTATTAAAGCCGAGTCTAACTTTTCCAGTTATGGATATCTAGTCTCAGCATCTAGCAAAGTTTTACTTACATAATAGATACGTGATTGCTTACCTTTTTCTTCTCTTACCAGTACTGCACTTACATCAATTTTTGAAACAACTAGGTAGATATACAATCTTTCCCTTTCTTTTGGCTTTGAAAGCAGTGGTAGTTTCGATAGATAAAGCTTCAGATTCTTGACTGCTTGCTGACATTCTTCAGTCCATTCAAACTGATTCTGCTTTTTGAGAACTGAGAAGAATTTA